>PVIR01008171.1:0-57782 GCA_004026965.1 Petromus typicus
GTAAGCTCCAAACCCGGCGCAGATTCAGTGGCACAGTCGCCGTTTCCCGAGCCGCCCGCTGCCAACCTCAGTCCCTGGGCGCTCTTCCGGCGTGGGCCTGGAGACAAGTAAACTCCAAACCCGGCGCAGATTCAGTGACGCAGACTCGGTGCTGCAGTCACCGCTTCCCGAGCCGCCCGCTGCTAAACTCAGTCCCTGGGGGCTCTTCCGGCGTCTAATGTCTGATTTTCAACAAAGGCAGTTTAACCAAACTTTTCCTTCCTTTCCTCTGCTTGGAGAACTTTTACTGTCTCTCACAGGGTGCGGCCATGCACTGGCCTATTGTTTAGCTTTGGGAACTGTAAGTCACAGTTACCTACTGGAGTCACCCACAACCACAGACTTTGTCCTACCAGAAACTGGTACCACTCTGTATACAAAGGACTTCTCACTACCCTCGGCTCAGAGGAAAGCCTTAATCTAGCCTTCCCTCAGCTACACTAAATTTTCTCTTCTTCCAGATTAAAAGTAGAACCCAAGCAGTAAACTGAATGTTATCTCCCAGCCCTTCCGAGATCTGCCAGAATTCAGTCACTGGTCATTCTCTTGGATAAACCACAAAGCTCTTCAGAGGGGTGTGGCTGAGTGTAAAGAAAATGCAAAACATAAACAGTCATCTGTTAAACACCTTGACAGTTTAACAGCTTCTCAATTTATCTCTGAAATGGGCAGTGGAATAGGGGTTTAGGAGGGCAGGATCCCTAGCCGAAAGTCCAGTCTACTAAACTGTGGCAATAAATAAGAGATTGAGGGGCCGGGGAGTTAGCTCAGTGGTTCCGGCGCCTGTCTTGCAAGCGCAAGGACCCGGGTTCGATTCCCCGGTGACCACATAACAATACTGGGTGTGGAGACTCACCCCGCAGCAACCAGTACCACATACCAGTGCCGGGTGTGGTGGCTCATGTCTGTAATCCCAGCACTCAGGAGGCAGAGACAGAAAGATTGCTGTGGTGGGAGTTTGAGGCTGAGCTCAGGGCCAGCCTGAACTACAAAGCGAGACCCTGTCTCAAAAAATCAATCAATCAATAAATAAATAAATAAGAGATTGAGGAAAAAGAAACTCCAGAGAAATATACCACCCTGCTGAGGAGGTAGTTACTCCAAAGTGGATAAAGAGCAAAGGCAGTTGTGCTGCAGAAAATAGTGAGATAAATTCACTGGAACAAAGCAAAACTGGTAAAAGCCTAGAGTTTAAATCCACGTTGGGATAAATGGGACCTTTCTTCCCAGAAGAGTAACCAAGCGCTGAGGAAAGAAAGGTACTAGAAATCCCCATCAGATAAACATTTACTATATGATGTCTCTGTTGACTGATATCACTGAGGTCAACAGAAACATCAACAAACACAACCACATCCCTATTAGGGGCCAGACACAACTGCTAGATAGTTTCTGTATGTCATCTGAAGCCATGATACAAAGCTCCAAGACTGGCAAGTACTCTTCAGGGTTCACTGATAGGACCAGGGATATATGGACACAGAACAAGATCATACAAGCAGAAAGGGTTTTCATTCAAATTAAATCTTCAAATTACATACCCTCTTTCCCAAAACAAATCCTAATCCCTATTCTACCTCTGCATGCTGCCCAACAACGGCTGAGGTTCCTAGAAATTTAACTAAGAAAGTCACAAAATGAGGATATAATTTTCTAACATCACAATCTCTTTATTAAGGGGCCTTGACTTCTCTTAATGGAAGAAGCTTTAGTGACTGTTAAATTCCTACCCATAGATGTTACAAAATGACTTAGGTAAGCACTCAGAAAGCAAACAACACTGTTGTCAGTTATATCAATCAAGCTGCTCAGCGCACCTGTGAGATTCACCTTTACTTTCCACCCTAAGCTGTTACTTTTGACACTGGACTGACACCCATGTCGGGATTTGTTTTCTGGTAGGTTTCTCCTTCGGCAGTTCCCCATGGTAGCCTTCCTGTCCTGTTTCCTGCCTTGTTAACATATGCACATCACGTGGCCCTGAAAAAGCAGTGAACACAGATTCACAAAGATGGAAGGACTGTACACACAATCTTGTCTGACTTCACAAAATTTTCTTCTCAAAATGCTACATGTATACCAAGGAAGATGTGGACCAGTAAGTAACAGGATAGAAAATAAATGGAACTACATTTGAATATAATGTAGCTTCCACTGTACAGACTTACTCTTTTTCCAAAACAGGATTACAAATCATTAATCCTTTTAAAAAAAATAGTTTTCTATACTATCTCTAATCTACTGTAGTCCATGTAGTCTCCAATAAAATAGAACCACTATCTCAGAAAGCCTCACAGGGACAGGTTATGGCACATCCTAAACATAACCTGTAGTTCCACAATTTAATAACTACTTTAAAAACTAATCTAACAGCCTTCAGTTTTTAAATCTGGATTCTTTTCAGATATAGAAAAGAATCAGTGTTTATGAGAAATTAAAGAAACTTGTAGAACAATAAAATTTATTTTCTATTCTAAAATACTTCAAAGGAAGATTCAGCATGAATCATCAAAACAAGTTATGACAACAGACTGCATTTCACAGCACCATCTTTTGTTCCTAAGCAAAATTTAGAAGATATAATACAAAATAATAAACTACAAGTGCACTCAACACAAAAGTAAGAGATGTGACAAAAGTGTAATGTGCATGCTTTACTTTAGAAGTTTAAAAAAAATTATTGTTATAAGGCACACTGTCTCAATCCCACTCAAAATACTGCCTTGCTTTCAACACACTTGTCCCATCAGTGTTGCCCCTTGGTGAAGCAGTGTGGGAAGTGCTCTTTTGTGTCTTTTCCCGGCTGCCTTGAGGTCCAGAACTGATTCAAAATGTTCACAGCAGTTTCTGTCAAATGAAAACATTACAATGTGTCTTTATCCACCTTATTCCCTGGTCCTGGCACCCTGTGACTTTTGGCTCTTCTTCAAAGTCACAAGGTTCATGAAAGCTTAACATTCTGAACCAATTCAAGATATAACTATGACAGGACAAATAAAGGGAGTGCTAAAAAGGGGACTTCCAGTAGCAGGCTTGGTGGCACAGGCTTGTGATTGCACTACCTGAGAGGCTGAGGCAGGAGGACTGTCTCTAGTTTAAGGCCAGTCTGGGCTACATAGTAAGTTCAAGAGCAGCCTGGACTATATAGCAAAACCCTGTCTCAAAAGAAAAATAAAAAGAAAGAGGACTTCCATTACCATGCCAGGAAGTGGCAGGAACAGTGGGATAAGTGTGTTTGAAGTGAGGGGAGTACTTTGAGAGAGACTAATGAATGGTGCTTCTCCTTTACTATAACAAAAGTTTAAAACATTAAGTACTCATTGTATTTTTTTCATCATATCTTAAAGTTTAAAATATAAAATCCAAGGGTGAAGATATAGCTGAATGGTAGAAAGCTTGCTGAGCATGAGCAGGGCCCAGAGTTCAATCCACAGCATCAGCAAAAAATTTTAAAGGTGAGTCAGACTAAGGAAAATGTTTTTAACTGAGGATCACCAACTTACTCACATTAGATTGACAGGACTCTTTCCATGTACCTTTTGACCATGCCTGGAGTATTCTGCCACACCCTCATTCCCAGGTGTTTAACAGCCCCTTCTCTATCACTTCATACAACTCCACACAAACAGCTGAGCTGACCGAAAAACCAAAATCAAGAAACTAGAGGTAGTCGCCTGGAAGGTGTCTGGGTGAAAGGTCCAAAAGACCAAACCTGCCACAGAAAGCAAGAAACAGACTAGAGCCAGGTCCTGAGCTGGGATTGGTCCTTACCTCCTCTGGAGAGATGCATTTGGCTTTTGCAACCAAAACAAACAACAAAGCTCTGGGCAGCAACTGAAGTGAAATTTTTATCAAATGACTTAACTATTGACATGTTTAGTTATAATTTATCTTTTGTTAATTAATTGGAGAAAATATACCAGTAAGAAATCTGAGGTCAAGTTTTTACAGAAATGTATTCTTATTTTTTTCAATTTCCTTTGAACTTCAATTTCTTACATAAGTCACTTTATGAGCAGGTCTCTAAATCCTCTTCTGAGGCTTATAATCTTAGGACAAGCAGACGCTGATGTATCAGGACCCATCTCCCTCTCAAATGAGAACAACTGGTTTTTTAAGCAGTGCAGGAAAACATTCTTCTTGATATAGGCTGTTACATGTTAAAATCTCATTCTATTCATATTTAGAACAAATTCCCCTATAAAAATTCTTTAAAATGAGTCAGGTTCCACACCATCTCATTTAATTACAGGTACATAGAATATTACAATTTCTCATACTGATTTATTGCTCTGTTTTCCATGAAAAACATAGTTTTATTCAATGTCCTGCTTCTTCCATCATTTAAAGAAACTAAGCAGCGGAATCACTATTACTCAGAGAAAATACTGAGGTCAGAAAAATCAGAATCTAGATATATCATGTACAGGTACAAATTCTCAGTGAGAAATGTCATCATAATGTATTCCTAAAATGCACCAATACACTCAAATTATTTAAAAAGGAACTAGTGCTATAACAATAACCACAGTATTTCTAACACTGTATTTTGCAAAATGAAGGGCATGGTAATAACATAAGACATTGGAACTCCAGACATCTGTCCTGAATACTTTCATTACTGAGGTCTTACCATAAATTAAAACAGTTCTTATCCCTAAAGAGCCTAAAACTTTAACTATTCAATGAATGAAACTGGTCAAAAAGTGTTTCCTAAAGGATTTCATGAAAAACTAGCCAAGACTGTTAGGTGGACTAGACATTAGCTGCAGGGGCTTCTGAGGGTTATCTCAGTCATCAGGGATAAGCATCTTTGATATTCTGTTTCCCTGGAAATAGTTTCAAATAACACATGTCCAGGGAAATGTAAATAAATTTTGCCAAAAGAATGCCTGGAAGAAAAGATAACCCCAAATACTACATTTTCCTAATCAATGAGATATTAGTCAGTTTTGCTAACTATTGTTAATCTGTGCATTCTTGGGTTTTTTCCCCAAAAGTTCTTCAGACTCTCCTTTAAATTTCCTATTACCTAAACTAAATACAATCTTTGATGTATGTTTGTTTTGTATCTATAAGGAACGTTTTTAACTTTTAAAAAATTATCCTTTACTAATGATTGTCCATTTTAAAATTAATTCCATTTAAACATCTATAGGAGTATTTACTGGAGTACTAGCACTATATAAATCACAACCTGTCAGGCTAAGAATATCTGGTTCATGTTATCTAGAAGCCAGATCCTTGCAATACACAGTGAGAACAGTGACAATGAACAGATGGCAATGACATCCACAGCGAAGCAAGTCTGGGTCTCAGTCTTCTGTATCTGCCAGGGAGTAACAACTGATGTACAGCCTTGAACTTTGACTATGTAGATGTGTATAACAAACGATCTTCTTAATGAATGCATAGATCACTAAGGTCCCCTCTTCCTCTACAATTTTCATACTTTCTAACCATCCAACAAGCCCCACCTTCACCACAGTCTCTAGAGGTCACAGTCCACTGAAGCCCCTTCATTAGCTGCAATTACTTGTTTCTTTGTCCCAGAATCCTGAATATGCTAAGGGCACTGTGAATCTTTAGTAATGCAGCACCTCTAGCTTCTCACAATTTCTGGGAAACTAAGTTGACTGACTTAGCTTGGCTCCTGAATAAGAGTCCATCTAGGCTAGTCACAGGCAGGGACAAAGAAGGCCTTACTGATTCAGACACAGTAGCACATATCTGTAAGCTCAGCTCGATAGGAGACTGAGGCAGGAGGATCTCAAGTTCATTAGGGACTTAGCATGACTCTGTCTCTAAAAATAAATAAATAAATAAATAAATAAAGCCTGGGGATGTAGCTCAGCGCAAAGGACCTAGTTTTAATTCCCCAACCAAAACAAAACAAAACACCACCAGTAATTTAAAAAACTGGAAGATAGAAAGACAGAACTGCCCAAAAATCAGTCACATGCTCAGTTGTTTCCTTAATATCATACATTTCCATGACTGAAGAATAACATGAAGTATGACCCTTGGGAGGCTTGCACTAAAGCCAAAGTCCTCAAATGGCTCAATTATGCAACAACTGTACAGGTGGTAAAAAAATAACTTTCTGACCTAAATATTTTACTTTCTCTTTTAATAAGTGATCATCCTTCTAAAATATATTTTTCTTACTTTCCCATTTATTTAGAAAATAAAGATGCTCATAGAAAGGAAAAATTACAAGTAACCTTAACCCTCAGTAAGAAGCATACACGATTTTGAAAAATTTCTTTCCAGTTTTTGTAGCACACTACCAGGAGAAAATCTCTCATTTGCTGATAAGTATCTTAACCACCAAGAACCATATATAGTGCTAGTAAAGGTTTGATTACTTTCTGTGTGCTTACATACTTCAGAGTATTTAGTATAATTTTAATTTGTATGCCTTTTACTGTTTGCATGGTACTTATTTTATAAATTCATTTACTTTGGGACTTTAGGACTATATATACTGCTTCATTTTTTTATGTTACAACATATGGAAATATTTCTAGGCTATTAAACTATTGAATAGTCTACCTATTTTCTTCTGCTATCATGATCTTTTCCTGAGAGATGGAAGGCTCACTGCTTTGTGGCAAGTTGAGGTAGTTTTTCTTCCTCTAAGAGTTACTCAGGTTCACTGGAAATATTTCAAAAACATGGTTGGCTCTTACCAAACTAAGGGCTCATATGCACATAATTTTCTAAGTTGTTTCCACTAAGAAAATATCCTGAATCTTTTCTATCTCTTTTAATATTTATATTTTTAATGTTTAATTTCTTTCAACTAAGAACCCTAGAACATAGTGTTTACATGGTCTTCATGAGTTATGATTTAAAATATCAACTGCTTTAATACAGTTGTGGGCAAAGACAATACATACGCAAATCAAAAGGTACACTTTCAGGAGATACCTTCAATCTACTGCATTTGCCTTACTGAAGAAATTCCCTACAGGCTGGGGATTTAGCTCAGTGGTTCCAGTGTCTGCCTGGCAAGTGCAAGGTCCCAAGTTCGATTCCAGTACCACATATCACAATGCCAGGCATAGTGCCTCACACTCATAACCCCAGCACTCAAGAGGCAGAGGCAGCAGGACTGCCGGGAGTTCAAGGTTAGCTTGGACTACATAATAAGTTCAGAGCCAGTCTGAACTACAAAGCAAGACCTTGTCTCAAAAAAACAGCAAGAAAGCAAGAAAGAAATAAGAAATTCCCTCATGCCAAACTTTGAAATCAGTGGTCTCTCCCTTGTGAAGGTAAGAGACACAAAATAGCTAGGTTAGGTATAAAGTAAGTTAATAATTCAAACTTTTCCCAAGTAACATTCCCATTATTCATAAAAGAATAAAAAGGATAAGGAAGAGAATTATTTTCCTGTTTTTTTTTCTTTTTTTTAACCTGGGCAATTTCCAAATAATCTCTGTCTTCTGAACCACCACTGACAGGTCTGTCTCATTAGCCCAATGAGCTTCTTTCCCTGTCACTAAGAAACGCACATCCCTCAGAACCTGCGATCCGTGTGAAGGGATCTGGAGGCGACTCACTCTGGTTCCAGCACATTCTCTCTCATCATTTATCTTGAAGACATTTTTGTGCTGGTCATAATTTCCTCAAGCTTTGTGACTCAAAATTTAGCTCCAGACATGCGTGAGATTAAAGATGCTATTTAAAAATATACTATTAATGACTTTCTCTGCAGAATGATTCAACTTCATTAAATCTGTTCCCCTCCAAAAAAATTTCATATTCAAGAAGTGTAGTATTAAATGAAGAGTGCATATTAGGCAAGGAGAAGGTAATTTTATCAAAACTAACTTCTAACCCTGCTCCTACATCAAGTGAAAATGACAGTATTTAGCTAAGAGAATATAAGCAAGTAGTCTGTTTAAATTACCTTTAACTAAAAACACAAAAAGGGTATGGAAACTTTCACCACAGTAAACAACAGGCAAATTCTGTATCTACTCATTCACAGATCTTACAACTGTGTCTTCCACACAGCAGAGCCTTTCAACAAATTCTGAAACAAGCAGGCGTTCTCCAATAGTAACATATTTCGTTCACCAAATATTCTTAGGAATAAAGATGTAGTTCAGTGGTAGAAGACGATCCCCAGTACAGCAGAAAGCTACCCAGAAGGCTGACACAGGAGATAAGCCTGCATAACATGGTGGGACTGTCTCAAAATGAAACCATGAAAAGAACTAGGGATACAGCTCAGTGCTCCCTGGCTCAATGGTCAGGGCTATGAGCAAAAACAAAAACAAAAACAAAAACAAAAAATGCATTTATTTTAAAAATCCTTCCCTCCATGGGAACCCCCGGGATTAGAACCTACTTAAATTTTGGGAGAGACTGATCTCCAAATATCTGCTAGGACAAAACTGACACGTCTCATGGAGGTAACTGGTTTTGATGGCATTATAAAGCTGCTTAAAACTATGTTTGGAATACCTTTTCTAAAATAGCCACAAACTTGTTCTGAAGTTTCATGGTGTACTGTTTCAACTCAATTACACTAACCCTCTCAACATCTCCTTTTAAAAGGTCAAATCACTCACTAGAAAATAAATGTGGCTCAGTGAAACGCGTACATTTGCCTGAAGCAAACTGGTAATGCTGAGAAATGGCTCCAGCCTTGCCTCACAGATAGAAGCTGAGACCAGTCAAGTGCCAACTCAATTTTCCTTTGAAAAGGTATTTGCCCTCTTTGGGCCTGGGATGGGCTTTAAATCTGTAAAATAAAGAGTTGTTGAAATGTTCTCTCCCATTCTGGAGTCTAGATTAACATGACTTGCATTGGTAATCTAACTATTTCAAATTAGGAGTAAGAATAAGGTTTCATTATTGTTGATTTTTAAATTACTTCAGGAGGCAACACAGTATTATGTTAAGAGAAAAGCTTTGAAATTCAGAAATGTAAATATGACACCTATGAGCAGGAATTAAAACTACAAGGTGGCATTTCTTGATGACACAGTAAATGCCTTAGTGACATGCAGTGGGTGAGGTCCAGAGAAGACAAACATCTTGCAGTGTGTGGGACAAACACACACAAGGCCTGTGTTGTCACGTCTGTGAGCAATGTGAAAGAATCTAGGCTTTGGACTCTATGGCTTCTTATTAGCTGTGTAACCTTTAAAGATCTGTGATTAAGTCTTTTAATTTGGCATTTCAACTTCCTCAAAAGAAAAAATGGTAATAACATTACAGACCTCAACCAGGTATTGCAGAGATTAATGTATAAGGGCACAGCATGTTTCTGGACCAAATCCAAGGCTGTACAACCTTAGAAAGACAGTCCCCTGTGTCCTTAGCTCTTCTCCGGTTTCCTCAGATCCTTATTAGTCAAGAAACTTTCAAGTAATTTGATTAGTAGTGACATAACACACGTTAGCTAACATTACTATGTGTACACGCTTAACTTACAGGTGCTCTGAACCACATGGTCCACCCTTGACTGATGCTGAGGACTGCGTGACCCCTCACTGAACCAGAACAACTGCTTCCAGTTGATACTGCTCCTGTTCCTAGCTTCGCCATAGCACAGGGCAACAGACGTAAGTGGCAACCAATAGACAGAACTAATCAAAAAGAGCCCAACATCCAAGAAAGCAGTTTGCTACAGGACTGCACTGATACTCTACTACAGAAACTGGGAGAGATAGCTTTGGGAGGCAGGTGTAGAGGGTGACAGGCCAAACAGAGACTTCCTGGGACCCTCTGGGAGGTGTGGGCTCAGTTCAGGAAGATCATGGGGCTATTGTGGTGCTGAAGCCCAGGTTTAGAAGATACATCTCTGGAAGGACTAGCCTGAAAATGGCAGCATTCAGTTCGATGTTATGTATGAGTCTGATACTACTGCCTATATCCAGCAGAAAACAGTGGCCTGAATTACGAGAGAGGGGCTTAATAAAATGTGGCCTAACTGTTTTCACTCAAACTACAGTCCATGAGTGGTTTCTAGTGTCTACCAACAGCCAGTTCCCAGTTGAAGCCATTGTTGTCACTAAATTTACTTCTGACACCAAGATAACAGAGCAGTGAGTGGTAAACAGCTAGGGGAGCTAAAGAAAGAGATGCAAAATATAAATGCCCATCATTTAAGATAATGAAAATCTGTTAAAAAGTTCCAAATAAAAATCCAGGCCAATATTCCTAATGTACATCCATGTAAAAATCCTCAATAAGATACTGGCAAACAGAATACAGAGGATTATCAAAAAGATTATGCACCTGGACCAAACTGCATTCATCCCAGGAATGCAAGGATGGTTCAACAAAATAAAACACCTAATTATGTCCAAAACCCTACAGAAGATTGAAATAGATGGCCTCTATCTCAAACTAATAAAAGCTATCTATGAGAAACCATCAGCCAGCATTATATTAAATGGTCAAAACTTGAAACCTTTCACACTAAGATCAGGAACAAGACAAGGATGTCCTCTCTCATCACTTCTGTTCAATATAGTTCTGGAATTATTAGCCATAGCAATTAGGCAAGAGAAAGAAATAAAAAGAATAAAGATTGAAAAAGAAGAAGTTAAATTGTCATTATTTGCTGACGACATGATACTCTATCTAGAGGATCCTAAAAACTCAATTAAAAAACTGCTGGACCTAATCGCCAATTTTATCTGCGTAGCTGGTTACAAGGTCAACGTTCAAAAATCAATAGTCTTCGTATACACAAACAGTAGATCCACTGAGATAGAAACTGGAGAGTCAGTCCCTTTCACAATAGCACCCCCAAAAATAAAATACTTAGGAATCAATCTAACAAAGGAGGTGAAAGACCTCTACTCTGAAAACTATAGCTCTCTGAAAAAGGAGACAGAAGATGATATCAAAAAATGGAAAGACATATCTTGCTCCTGGATAGGAAGAACCAATATTGTCAAAATGGCTATACTCCCAAAACTACTCTACACATTCAACGCAATCCCGATTCAAATCCCAACAGCATATTTCACAGATCTAGAGAAAAAAATACAAACTTTCATCTGGAACCACAAAAGACCTAGAATAGCCAAAGCAATTCTAAGCAGCAGGGACATGGTGGGCGGTATCACAATTCCGAACCTGAAACTATACTATAAAGCCACTGTGATAAAAACTGCGTGGTACTGGCAAAGTAACAGACCCAAGGATCAATGGAGTAGACTAAAAGATCCAGAAACTACTCCAGATACACTGTCATTATTTACTGATGACATGATACTCTATTGAGAGGATCCTAAAAACTCAATTAAAAAACTGCTGGACCTAATCGCCAAATTTAGTTGCATGGCTGGATACAAGGTCAACGTTCAAAAATCAACAGCCTTTGTATACACAAACAGTAGACCCACTGAGATAGAAATTGGGAAGTCAGTCCCTTTCACAATAGCACCCGAAAAAATAAAATATCTAGGAATTAATCTAACACAGGAGGTGAAAGACCTGTCCTCTGAAAACTACAGCACTCTAAAAAAGGAGATAGAAGATGATATCAAAAAATGGAAAGACATACCTTGCTCCTGGGTAGGAAGAACCAATATCGTCAAAATGGCTACACTCCCAAAACTACTGTATGGTTTCAATGCAATCCTGATTGAAATACCAACAGCATATTTCACAGATCTAGAGAAAAAAACCCAAACTTTCATCTGGAACCACAAAAGACCTAGAATAGTCAATGAAATTCTAAGCAACAGGGACATGGTGGGGGGTATTACAACTCTGAACCTGAAACTATACTGTAAAGCCACTGTGATTAAAAAAAACTGCATGGTACTGGCAAAGTAACAGACCTGAGGATCAATGGAGTAGACTAGAAGATCCAGAAACTACTCCAGATACAGTGAGCCATCTCATCTTTGACAAAGGAGCCAAAAATCCTCAATGGAGGAAAGACAGCCTCTTTAACAAACGGTGCTGGAAAAACTGGGCTTTAATCCGCCAAAGAATAAAGCTAGACCTAGCTTTTCACCATGTACCAAGCTAAAATCAAAGTGGGTAACAGACCTAAATATTAAAACAGACACTCTAAACCTGCTGAAAAACAAGTTAGGTAAGGGCCGGGGATTTAGCTCAGTGGTTCCAGTGCCTGTCTTGCAAGTGCAAGGGCCCGGGTTCAATCCCCATTAAACACATACCTATATGGGCATGGAGACTCACGCCCAGCAGCAACCAGTACCACATACCACAGTGCCAGGCGTGGTGGCTCATGCCTGTAATCCCAGCACTCGGGAGGCAGAGGCAGGAGGATTGCTGTGATGTGAGTTGGAGGCTGAGCTCAGTGCCAGCCTGAACCACAAAGCGAGACCCTGTCTCAAAAAAAAAAAAAACAAAAACAAACAAACAAAAAAAAAACAGGTTAGGTAAAACTCTTAAAGACCCTGGCTTAGGGAAAGACTTGAACAAAACCTCTATAGCACAGGAATTGGCAGAAGAAATCAACAAATGGAACCTCATTCTTTTAAAAAGCTTCTGCACAGCAAAGGAAACCTCCAACAGAGTGAAAAGGCAACCAACAATGTGGGAAAAAATCTTTACCAGCTGTTCCTCAGATAAAGGGCTATTATCTAGAATATATAAAGAGCTTGAAAAAATCAGCCCACCCAAATTTAATGACCCAATTAAAAAATGGGTATCTGAAATGAACAGATACTTTTCAGAGGAAGAAGTAAGAGCAGCTAAGAAGTATATGAAGAAATGCTCAACATCATTAGTCATTCAAGAGATGAAAATGAAAACAACACTGAGATTTCATCTCACTCCACAAAGAATGGCTGCCATTTTAAAATTAGCCAGCAACAAACGCTGGCAAGACTGCAGAGAAAAGGGAATCCTTCTCCACTGCTGGTGGGAATGTAGACTCGTACAACCTCTGTGGAGATCAGTTTGGAGATTCCTCAAAAACCTAGGATTGAAGGTCCCATTTGACCTGGCCATCACTCTGATAGACATATACACAAAGGAATTAGAAGAGTCATTTCACAGCGACATATGTGCACCCATGTTTATAGTAGCTCAGTTTGTGATTGCTATGTCTTGGAAACAACCCAAATGTCCATCAATGAGACTGGATAAAGAAGATATGGTTCTTTTATAGAATGGAGTATTACTCTGCCATTAAAAATGATACGATTGAGTCATTCATACTCAAATGGATGAACCTTGAGGATGTACGTCCTCATAAATGAAATAAACAGGTCACAGATGTGTAAATATTGCATCTTTTCTCTGGCATGAGAAAATGAAGTGGTAAATGAGTTGTATGTATAAGTTGATATTGTGAAGTAGAAAATATTTATTTTTTAATTTTTTTGCTTTTTTTTAATCTTTATTGGTACATTACATATACACATAATGATTGTACTCGACAATGAGAATTTGTACCAGTATATGACACAACTTAATACTCACTTTTTCCCATAGCTCTACCTACCCTACCACCCCCACCCCTATATACATAAATTGTTTTCTTTCTTTTTTGTTATAATCTCATTAATTTTTCCCCCTTCATCCCAGTTCATTTTGAGTATTTTCTATTTCACAATATATAGCTTTTTTTTTTGGAGACAGGGTCTCGCTTTGTAGTGCAGGCTGGCCCTGAGCTCAGCCTCAAACTCACATCATAGCAATCCTCTTGCCTCTGCCTCTCAAGTGCTGGGATTACAGGCATGAGCCACCACACCCGGCACTGTGGTATGTGGTACTGATTGCTGCTGGGCATGAGTCTCCACGACCAGTATTGTATGTGGTTACCGGGGATCCAACCATGGCCCTTGCGCTTGCAAGACAGGTGCCGGAACCACTGAGCTAAATCCCCGGGCCCATGTAGAAAATATTTAAAAGGAAAGAGTATAAGGGCAAATAACGAGGGGAAAACAAATGTGGTTATAATAAAGAAAAAAGAGGGGGCTGGTGAGTTAGCTCAGCGGTTCTGGCGCCTGTCTTGCAAGCGCAAGGACCCGGGTTCGATCCCCAGCAATCATATACAATACTGGGCGTGGAGGGCCAGGGAGTTAGCTCAGTGGTTCCGGCACCTGTCTTGCAAGCGCAAGGGCCCGGGTTCGATTCCCCGGTAACCACATAACAATACTGGGTGTGGAGACTCACCCCCAGCAGCAACCAGTACTACATACCACAGTGCTGGGTGTGGTGGCTCACGCCTGTAATCCCAGCACTTGGGAGGCAGAGGCAGGAGGATTGCTGTGATGTGAGTTGGAGGCTGAGCTCAGGGCCAGCCTGTACTACAAAGTGAGAGCCTGTCTCAAAAAAAAAACCTAAAAAAAAAATAATAATAAAGAAAAAAGAAAACAAAGATTGTGTATATAGGGAGTGGGGGGTTGCAGGACAGAGGAGAAAAGGGAAAAAAATGAGAATCAAGTGTCATATTGTGGTTTCAAACTCTCAATGTTGAATGCGATGATGATATATATTCAAACTGTACCAATAAAGATAAAAACAATTAAGGAGATGAAAAACATGTTCCATAGTATGGATGGCAGAAGTAACCAATGTGAAAAAGGACTGTGAGACCTCAAGGACAGGACTGTGGCCACCAGCCATGTAATAAGAGATATCTTAATAATAAGGGGGCATGAGGAATGGATCAGCATCCCCAAGACAACTCAAAGAAAACTAAGACTGACTGGAGTTAATGAATCATTAGAAGACAGCACAAAGGGCATTTTAAAACCCAAAAAACATGTTTACACAAGTAATATCAGAAAACTTTCCAGATGTGGAAAAAGAACTTAACATACAAATAGTGAAGCATATAGAAGTCGAGATAGCTGTAAGAAACAAAAAAAAAAAAAAAAAAAAAAAATACTCCCTGCCACATAATAACTAAAATACCAGAAATACAACCCAAGAACTGAATCTTAAAGCCTGCTAGAAAAATGTAATGACCCTATAAAGGAAAAAATCATCACAATAAACCCAACACAAACCTTAAAAGCAAGCACAGCATGGATAAAGTGTTTCAAGCTCTAAAAGAAAACAGCTTTCAACACAGATTGTCCTGCAAAATTAACTTTAGAATATGATGGAGAAATAAGTTATATCCATGATTATAAAAAAAGAAACAAAAAGAAGTTCATGACCATCAAACCAACATTCAAAAAAAATTCTCAAGAATATCCTGGGAGATAATGAAACTAATAATGCCAAAAGGTCTAATAAAATAAATATATCACAAGAGCAAAACAACAACAGGAAATTACTACAGTGACAGGAATAAGTTAATATCTATCAATCATGACTTCCAATGTAAATGGTAATTCCCAATCAAAGGACAGAGATTAGTAGAATGTATCAAGAAATAAAATATAATGGCATGTTTTAAGCTGTACAAAACTAAATTCATAGACTAAAAAAGGATGAAAAAGAATATTCCATACAATAGGGACCCCCAAACAGGCAGGAGCAGTTATCTTATTTTCAGACAAAGTGGTTTTCATACCAAAGCTGATCAAAAGAGGCAAAGAGGGATACTCTATTTTTTAATGAAACTGTTCAGTAGGAAGGGGTAACATTATAAACACAGATGTATTATGGCAATCTATAACAAATTCTAATGGACATAAAAGACCAGATGAACATCAACACAATTATAGTGGAGGATTTCAATATTCTACTATCACAACTAGATTTAAAAAAAAAAAAAAGTCAACAAAGAAATAAGAGTTGACCCAAACCATCAAACAAATTAATACATCTATACCTTTATACAGAGTGATAGAGTGCTTCATCCAACAACAGAATACACATCCTTTTGAGCCCCAGATGGTACTTTCTCCATAACAGACAACTTACTAGCGAGTAAAGCATTCCTAAATGCAAAAGAATCAAACTTTTACCATATATATTGGTATATATACCACTGGGTTATATATGCACTGGGTTACAGTGCAATGTAACTGAAAAACAATAGCAAAAGGAACCACAGAAACTATACAAATATACAGAAATTAACACATTCTTAAATAATCAATGGGTCACAGATCAGAACACAAATTAATGAAATGAAGGCTAAGAAAACAAAAAAAGAATAACTGAAGAGCTAGTTCTCTGAAAGAATAAATAAAACAGATAAACCCCCAGCCAATCTTACCAAAAATAGAAGGAAAGAAAGACATAAATTAAGGAAATTAGAAATGAAGTGAGATGTGGTGTCTCACACCTAAAATCCCAGCACCTGGGAGGCAGAGGCAGGAGGACTGCCAGAAGTTCAAAGCTAGCCTGCGGTACATAGTGAGTTCAGGGCAGCCTGAGCTACAAGTGACACTCTGTCTCAAAAAAAAAAAAAAAAAAAAAAAGTGAAAAGGTGAAATAACAACAGACACTAAAATTATTGGCCAGGGTTCCACAAACACATATGCCAAACAACTGGAGAACACAGAGGAAACAGAGATTCCTAGAATAAACAGCCAAAGCTGAACTTTAAAATCTTTTCTTTTTTTTTTTTGAGACAGGGTCTTGCTTTGTAGCTCAGGCTGGCCCTGAGCTCAACCTCAAACTCACATCACAGCAATCCTCTGCCTCTGCCTCCTGAGTGCTCGGATTATAGGCCTGAGCCACCACGCTCAGCATTGTGGTATGTGGTACTGATTGCTGCTGGGGATGAGTCTCCACACCCAGTATTGTATGTGGTTACTGCGGAATGAACCCAAGCCTTTATACTTGCGTGCCGAAACCACTGAGCTAAATCCCCGGCCCTGAATTTTAAAATCTTAATCCAGTGACCAGCCATGAATTGGAAGCACTATTAAAATAGCCTACCAACTAAGAAAATCACACGATCTGATGGATTCACAGCCAAATTCTACAAGAACTTCAGGCAAGATCAAACACTAGTATTCCTCAAACTTCTGAATGAAATTCAGAGGGCAAGAATAATTCCAAAGTCATTCTCAGAAGCTAACATCCTAATCACAAAACCAGACAAGGATTCAACCAAAAAAGAGAACTACAGGCCAATTTCTCTAATGAACATAGATTTGAAGATCCTTAATAAGACACTGGCAAATACAATGATACAAATCATTAAAAAATCTCACATACTTCATGGTGATCTATGTAGGATTCATCCCAGGGATGCAAGTATGGCTCATCATGTGCAATTCAGTAAATGCAATTCACCATACAAACATAAAAAACAAAAATTATGTGATGAGTGAGGTGCGGTGGCACACACATATAATCCTCGCACCCTGGAGATGAGGCAGGAGAATCACAAGTTTGAGGCTAGCCTGGGTTGCAAAGTGTGTTCCAGGCCGGCCTGAAATGCACAACCAGACCTTATCATAAAAAAAAAAGATATGATCATCTTAATAGATGTAAAATAAGCCATTGGAAAAATCTAACACCCGTTCATGATTTTTAAAAATAAAAGTTAAGGAAATAGGTATAGAAGCTACTACCAACATCATATTAACTGGGGGGAAAGCCTTCCCTCTAAAATCAGGAAGTTTGTTATCACCCTTTTCGGCATCTCCTTAAAATACTAGCTAGAGTATGAAAAATTGAAGACGAGAATGAGTTCTAAAATGTATGATAGATAGTGTAAAACAGAAAATATTCCAAGGGAAAATGGGGGTAGAGGTAAATGCAGAAGGGGAAGACAAAATTTGATGCTAAAAAAAAGGAAGCAAAGCTTACCAAAAAGGGGGTGGGAGGTTGTAGAGTGAGCAGGGGAATGGAAAAAAGTGAGAATTAAGTTGTATCACATACTGGTACAAATTCTCAATGTTGAGTGTGATCATGATATGTATATAAAATGCACCAATATAACCCATTTTTTTTCTTTTCTCTTTTTTTTTTTTTTAAGACAGGGTCTCACTTTGTAGTTCAGGCTGGCCCTGAGCTCAGCCTCAAATTCACATCACAGCAATCCTCCTGCCTCTGCCTCCCGAGTGCTGGGATTACAGGCATGAGCCACCACGCCTGGCACTGTGGTATGTGGTACTGGTTGCTGCTGGGGGTGAGTCTCCATGCCCAGTATTGAATGTGGTTGCCAGAGGATCAAACCTGGGCCCTTGCACTTGCAAGACTGGCATCGGAACTGCTGAGCTAAATCCCTGGCCCAATATAACCCATTTTTTAAAAATATTAGCCAGAACAATTAGGCAAGAAAAAGAAAAAAGAGAGAGAGATGTACAGGAAAGGACAAAACGAAAACTTCACTATTTGCAGATGACATGATCTCTTACTCACAAGAACCAAAAAAAATTCTACCTAAAGACTCCTAGATTGTATAATTAAATTTAGCAGAACAAAAGGAATAAGAAATACATAAAAAATCAACACCATTCCTATATACTCATAATTTAACTCACTCCAAAAGAAATTTAAAAAACAGTATCTAAACCAGAGATTTAGCTCAGTGGTTCTGGTACCTGCCTTGCAAGTAAAAGGTCCTGGGTTCAATCCTGTTAACCACATACAACAATGCTAGGTGTGGTGAGTCACGCCCACCAGCAATCAGTACCACATACCACAGTGCCAGGCGTGGTGGCTCACACCTGTAATCCCAGCACTGAGGAAACAGAGGCAGGGGGATTGCTGTGAGTTTGAGGCTCACATGGGCTACATAGCGAGTTCAGGGCCAGCTTGAACTACAAATGAGACCCTGTCTCAAAAAAAAAAAAAAAAACTATCACTCATGATAGTATCTAAAAAATTAGTTACCTAGGTATACTCTAACTAATGAATGAATGAGCACTACAATGAAACTTACACTCACTCTGAAAAATTGAGGACATCAGAAAATAGAAAGACATCACCTGTCTCTAGATAGACAAAACCAACATAATCAAAATGGTTGTATTTTCAAAACTGATTTATAGATGTAATGCAATCCCAAGAAAAATACCAATGTGTTTTCTCACAAAGCTAGAGAAAACAATCCTAAAATTTATATGAGATCAGAAGAGCCCCTGAATAGTAAAAGCAATCCTCATTCATAAGAGCAAAGCAGGTAGCATTCCAACCTCAGACTTGAAGTCAACACTATCAAGCTGTAGTGACTGAAACAGCATAGTACTGGCAGAAAAACAACATATGGGTCAGTAGACGAAGTAGAAACAACCCAAGCACATATAGCTATTTGATCTTTGACAAAAAAGCCAAAAACATACATTGGAAGGAAGATAGCTTCTTTAATAAATGGGGGAAAAAGGATATCCACATGCAGCAGATTGAGTCTAGACTCATACATCTCAGTGTGTAGTAAACTAAAATAAAAATTGATCAAAAATCTAAAATTTTAAATAAAAATACCTAATCTTCTGGAAGATAAAATAGGTACAACTCTTGAAGACATAGATGTAGGCAAGGACTTTCTATACAGAACTCCAATGGCGCAAGAAATAATACCAAGAATCAACAAATTGGATCATACCAAGTCAAAAAGCTTCTATACAGCAAAAGAAACAACCAATTAAATAGACAATCTACAAAATGGGAAGAAGTTTTTTCCAGCTATTACACAGTGGACTATCAAGAATATATAAAGAACTCAAAAAAATTTGACTCACAAAATAAAAGACAATGAAAAATGCACAACCAAAACGAACAGACATCTCAGAAAAAGCACAAATGGCCATTTAATGCATGAAAAAAAATGCTCATCTTCAATGACTAGCAGAGAAACACAAATTAAAACTACACTGAGATACCGTCTCATTTCAGAAAGAATAACTACCATCAGAAAAATCTAATAATAACAAATGCTAGTGAGGATATGAGATAAAAGAAATTTTTCTACACTGTTGATAGAAATATGAACAAATTCAACCCCCAAGGAAATCAGTGTGCAGATTTCTCAAAAAACTAAAAACAGAAATTCCATTTGGCTCTGCTATCTCTCTTCAAGGTATTTTCCCCAAAGAGTTAAATCATCATGTTACAGAGACACTGGACACGTGCATATTCATGCTTATATCAGCAAGATTTATAATAGGTAGATCTTGTAAATAATGTATATGTCCATCATCAGATGAATGGATAAAGATAATGTGGAATTTATATGCAACAGAGTACTATGCTGCCACAGAAATAGATAAACTTGAGGTATTTATCTACAGTAAGAACATAATGGTAAGTCAAATAAGTCAGACACATAAGTTCAAATATCTCATGGTTTCTCTTATATGAGAAATACAATACATGTATATGCAAATTAAGAGCAAAATAAGATAAATAGGAAGTAAAGTTTAAGTATTTCTCCATTATATATTCTATTGTTTCAAATATATTTCAATATAAATGCCAATTTGTTCGGTTTAAATTACTAGTTTAACTTAGTTCATTGGAAAGAAAGTTTGGTGTTGTTTTTTTCATTGTAAGAATATTTTGTACTTGTACTATGAATGACTTCTATGAAAGTAATGACAAATGGTGTATTGATTTTTGTTACTCTATTTTTTTAAAAAAAAATTTTAAATAAAAAAAAAATAATGGGCAGCCCCACTCAGTGGCCTCTCAAAACCACATTATGGCATCTAGCTACCACTTTCAAAGGGATAGTGACTGTTCCCATCTCAGACAACCTGACAAGAACAACAGGAGTGGAGTTTACTCATTTGGTGACATTAACTGACACTTTAACAAACTGTCTTTCAAAACAGATCTGGAAGCTGATATTTTAAAAAAATACTATAGTAATTTATTAGTAAAATCCATTCTGGGAGAACATTTGTTAAGTTGAAATGAGTCTTGTACAATACACCTGTGAATCTTACGCAGTACGGCTGTGAAAGTTTGCAAATCAAAGGTTCCTAAGTTGGGGGCTTTCAGTAATAGGACTGACTAATGAGACACACTACCCACAAGGATTCCAGGTGTGTCTCACACTGCAACTAACAGTCCAAAGGATGAAACAGCAAAGCCCGGTTCCAAACTCCACATCAAATGCTGAGACGTCTATGCAGAGAACAATAAAGTCCAATGCCAGTTTATTTTAACACCCTTATAGCCTCCCATTAAGATAAAACTTTGGAAAGACAGTGAAAGACAATGTTTGCAGAAATATATTGAAATTCATAAGAAATCTAAGGCCTTCTAACAGATTAGCTAACACACAGGAACCTAGGGAAAAAATGTCCCTCACATTATGGCTGAAAAATAAAGCAACACAGCACATCTGCTACAACCAGATACAGACCCTCTGAGGCTTCCAGTGAAAGACAATGTTTGCAGAAATATATTGAAATTCATAAGAAATCTAAGGCCCTCTAACAGATTAGCTAACACACAGGAACCTAGGGAAAAAATGTCCCTCATATTATGGCTGAAAAATAAAGCAACACAGCACATCTGCTACAACCAGATACAGACCCTCTGAGGCTTCCAACTTTCCACTAAGAGACACCAGAGCTCCTGACTAAAGTAAAGTTCATGGTCTCCATGCTCATCCAGGTCCTGGATTTCAGTTGCGGAGGAGGCTCAGGACTCTGAGTTCAGACTGTGATATATGTGCTGGGGAGGGAGTTACTGACTAAATTATACCTCCCTGCAACAGTGTTTAGTTGAAATATCTTAATTTTAGGAGAAAAATATTTAAGTAGAATGTGATGTATCTAAGCAACACTTTTCCACAAATGTAAACAGGATAGAAAACATGGTAATCAAGCAAATGTTTATGATTTGACTGGTCACTTACACAGTAGATATTCAAATATAACTTTACAAAGCCCAACATAATAAGCTGTGCAAGATTTTTTAAGTACAAATGTTATTTTGAGATAGAAGCGGATTCTAAGATGTCCTAGGCATAAGTGAAATGAGGATACCCCTCTCGATACTGTTTATAAAACTTTGAAGGTCTAAACAGGGGCTGGTGAAGTAAATTCTAGTCATTTCATACATTGATTCATGCTGCTATGAAATGAAATGATTTGGATTTCTTTGGGCTGATAACGAAATCATCTCCAATAAGAATTATAAGAGGAAAAGAGCAAAGCTTGAAATAGGATGCATATTATACACAAACCACATTTGTATCTGCATAAAACATCTACGGAAGAATCAGAAAATGAACTTCCTCTAGGGAACAGAGCACAGAACTGCAGTAAAATGAAGGCTTTTCACTTTCTGTATCTTACCTTGCTTAAGGAACTTAAAAGCCATATGTATGTGCTTCATTTTTAATCTAAAAACAAATAACAATGTCTTTAATGAAAGAGCAGGTGTTCTCTGTCAGTTTCCCTGCAAGTCTGAATCCAACGAAGGATACGATAAGCATATGACCAGTGCAGACCTATCCTGCACATGAGTGTTTCTCTGCAACCATCTTCCCTAAATTTAAGTAAATGGGCTCACACTTGCCAGTAAGCTTGCAGGAATCAGACCTAAAAAGCATCTGAAAGGTCTATTTTTGTAATCAGACACAGATAATTCTTTAATGGCTCTAAATGTCTTGTTGCCTTTAAGGTCTAGCAGGCTGTAATGTGAACCACACTATCTTACATACAGTAAATGTCACAGAAAGCACTCTGCTGGCTGGGGGCTATTCTTCATCCCCAGGCCAAATGCCTAGCAGCGTTGCACATCAGTACATTTCAACACACAGCTTACTTACTACATAGACTCACAGTGTCCTCTGGTACCAACCCTACACTACGGTCAGTACTCTGCCCCTGCCACCACCAGAAAGAGCGACAAGGCACACAGTACTAGCAAATGCTCCTAAATGACCATTCCTCAACTCAGCCCACCTTAGCTTTATAATGCACAGCAACAATTGTTGCTAATTGTAATTGTTATACCTCGAGGGGCAACAGAAGTGGCCAGGACTTACCTAGCCCAGGTTAAAGACAACTTCTTGGCTTTCCTTTACCCTACCTCATTCCAGGCAATCATCTGGCTGTGGGATGATACACATAGCTCCTCCCTGAGCCCAGCTACAAACCCAAATCTGTTCAGCATGAACTGTGATCTTGAAGAGGAAAGAGGAGCGTAATGAGTCTACTTTCCTGCTCCCGCAAACAAGGAAAAGTGACACCAGCGTCCCACTGTCATCAGAATGAGACTAGAGTCCTTCATGCAAACTTCTCTAAGATTCATTTTAAGCAACACTCACTAGTGGAGCTTTAGCTCCACGCACACCTCTTTCCCCCAAACTGGGTACTCTTTGGCCAGATGTCCTGAGCCTCCTCCATTAATCATGCTTTCACACACGAGCACATACAGTGAGCTAAGGAGCATGGTCCACACTGCAGTGTGAGCTCCATGCACCGGTGCACTGCTGCACAGTGTCTTACACAGTGGCTTCTCCAGGAACTGCACACTACACAACACAAAGGAACCCATCCTCTCCATGACTGCAATCCAGACACTCCTGAAAGTGTTAAAGCTGGCAGGCAAGATGACAAGCTTCATAACTGGGGCATGCTGAACCTCACCGTGGGTCCCTGAAAGGGACCAGTAAGCTTCCCTGTAAGATTAGCCAACGGCCAGGAGAGGATTAGTTAAATTCTTGACCCTTCAGCCAGCTCAGACCCGATGACTCATCTACCTACCACCCGACTCTGCTCCACCTAAGCACAGGACTTTCGGTTACAGGTTTCACTTCAGAAATACCTGTTAACTTATCAAAATGTGAGCCCCAAATAATTTTTGGATTTTCCTGTTCCTCTCAGGTTGAGAAAGCTGCTACTAAAAACACTCAGAGTGAAATTATGCTGACATCACTCCCCAAAGAAATCAGTTTCTGAGAAAATCCCACCCACTTTGAATTGGACAAGATGGACAGAATGCAGACTCATAGCGAGTCAGAGGCTAGAAGCAGAAAACCCAAGGCCGGCGACTTCCACCACTCTTACTTCTTTTTGAATGATTCTGTGTAGATATGTTGGAGTAAACTGCCAAATATGCCATGGAATAGAATATCCTTTATCTTATTGAAGAAGGCCTCATGGCCAACCCAACCTTTTACTTTCTTCTTTTCCTTTTAAAACTATTTTTTTGTTTTGTCTTGTTTTGTTTTGTTTTGTTTGTTGTAGCAGGGATTGAACTCAGGCCCCTCATGCTTCCAAGGTAGGCATGGTGCCACTTGAGCTAAATCCTCAGCAGGTTTGGTTTATTTTGTGGTAAGGTCTCACTATGTAGTTTAGGCTGGTCTTAAACTCACTACATAGCCCAACCTGGCTTCAAACTTACAGCAATCCTCCTGCCTCGGCCCTCCAAGTGCTGGGATTACAGATGTGCTTCACTATGCCCAACAAAACTATTTTTAAATGTATGAAAGTATATAATATAATCTATCATCTCAGCTATTTTAAGGCTTGGCATTAGGTACACTTACATTGTTGTGCAACCATCAAAATCACCATCTATTTCCAGATCTCTTTCATCATACCAAACAAACACTGTACTCGTTGAACAGAAGCTATCATCCCCCTAGCCCAGGCCCTAGAAAACATCATACTTCTCTCTTGCTAGGAATAACTACCCTAGCTCTTTCATAGAGGTTATTTGTCCTTTTATGACTATTTGTCTTTGTATCTCACTTGGCATAATAATGTCTTCAAGTTCACCCACAGTGTACTTGACGTGCACATGTCAAATTTTCATTCCTAACCAGGAATAGTGGTTTCTATCTGTAATCCAAGCATGTGGGGGCTGAGGTAGGAAGGTCAACTCAAGTTTGAGGCCAGCCTGGGCTCCAGTCAGTTCAAGGCCAGTCTGAACTTCAGTACATAGCAAGACTCTCTCAAAAAATTTTTTCTAGGGCCGGGGAGTTAGCTCAGTGGTTCCGGCGCCTGTCTTGCAAGCGCAAGGACCCAGGTTCGATTCCCCAGTAACCACATAACAATACTGGGTGTGAAGACTCACACCCAGCAGCAACCAGTACCACATACCACAGTGCCGGGCGTGGTGGCTCACGCCTGTAATCCCAGCACTGGGAGGCAGAGGCAGGAGGATTGTGATGTGAGTTTGAGGCTGAGCTCAGGGCCAGCCTGAACCACAAAGCGAGACCCTGTCTCAAAAAAACCTAAAGAAAAAAAAAAAAAAAATTTTTTTCTAGGGCCAGCGATATAGCTCAGTGGTTCTGGCGCTTGTCTTGCAAGTGCAAGGACCGGGGCTCAATCCCCAGTAAGCACATAACAATACCGGGCATGGAGACTCACCTTAGCAGCAACCAGTACCACATACTACAATGCCGGGCGTGGTGGCTCACGCCTGTAATCCCAGCACTCGGGAGGCAGAGGCAGGAGGATTGCTGTGATGTGAGTTAGAGACTGAGCTCAGTGCCAGCCTGAACCACAAAGCGAGACCCTGTGTCAAAGAAACCTTAAAAAAAATAATAAATAAAATTTTTTTTAATTTTTCTATCCTTTTAAAGGATGAATAAATGTTCTACAACATATGGAACGTTCATCCTTCATAGGCTGCTTCTAATTCTCCCCTATCATGAATAATGCTACATGAACACAGTACGCAAACATTTCTTGAAGACTCTGGTTCAGTTTTCCTAGGTATATACCCAGAAGACCCAGAAGAAGCTCCACTAAATCATATGGTGGCTCTATTTTTAATTTTTGAGGAACTGCCATACTGCTTTCCACAGCAGCAGCACCATTTTATACTCCCAGCAAGAGCACATACGGACTCTTCAGTTTCCACATTCTCGCCAGCACCTCTCATTCCTGATTTTTTTTTTTTTTTAAGACAGGGTCTCACTTTGCAGTTCAGGCTGGCCCTGAACTCACTATGTAGCCCAGGAGAGCCTCAAACTCACAGCAAATCTCCTGCCTCTGCCTCCCGAGTGCTGGGATGACAGGGGTGAGCCACCATGCCTGGCACTGTGGTATGTGGTACTGATTACTGGTGGGTATGAGTCTCCATGCTCTGCATTGCTGTGTGTGGTTACCGGGATGGAACCTGGGCCCTGTGCAAGGCAGGCACCAGAACCACTGAGCTAAATCCCCGGCCTCTTCCTGATCTTTTTGACAATAGCCATCCTAATAGCAATCTTTTATATTATATACTTTAAAATGTTACTTAAATTCAACTTTTATCTCATTTATGCAGTTAACTAAGAATCTGAGAAAAATTAAGGGAAAAAAAAAAAAAGAGCTAGCATGGTGGTGAATACCCATAGTCCCAGCACTTGGGAGCCTGAGGCAGCAGGATCACCAGCAGATCAAGGGCCAGCCTGATGGACAGAGGAAGACCTTGTTTCAAAAAGGGTGGGGGGATTGAAAACAAAGCACATATTCACATCTGAAACAGTCAATT
Organism: Petromus typicus; assembly: GCA_004026965.1. Taxonomy (NCBI): domain Eukaryota; kingdom Metazoa; phylum Chordata; class Mammalia; order Rodentia; family Petromuridae; genus Petromus; species Petromus typicus. The sequence goes on from PVIR01008171.1 coordinate 26,302, forward strand.
TTGTGGTAAAGTAACTTTCCTAAACATCAGTTTCCTCACTGTGAAAGGAAATTTAAATGTTTAAATGCACTAAAATGAGAAAGGAAATAAAATAAGTTTTACTAAAAAGGAGCCCTTGGGAGAATTAAATTCATAAAATTATGTAAAGCACTGTGCCCAACACCTAATGAACACTAGAAGAATGACAGTGGTGAGGAGGAAGATTTCCTCCACACTGGAATAACACCGGAAGACAACTCACAGGAAACTTTGTGTCACTGTAACCATGATACTATTTTCTTACATGAAATTTTTACATATGTAAGTACATAAACAAGGATTCTCTCCCCATGTAGGGAGCGTGTCAGAAAGCAAGGAAAGGTAGGGGGCACAAAAGGATACTTTTTTTCATTCTTAAAAAGTGGTAGCAAGAACTTCTCACGTATTTCAAATTATACTTAATCTACTATAGAACAAAAGGGTAGAAGATAGCATGAGACAAGATTGTTCTCCCCTTTTGTCTTGGTGAATTTAAAAGTTAATGTCAAATGTCGATCTTCTAAACATATGGTTTCGGCTGCATTCATTTGGTCTATTAGACAGAAAAGCGGGATTTATTTTGACATTGTCCAGTCTCGTCCCTGAAATTTGTATCTGCTTCCATGCTAAAATGTATGAAATTCATGAGAAAGTATTAGAAATTATTAACTGAAACTTCTACCAACTAACTGTTTTAGTTCTCTTGCTAGAAATTTACTAAAAACTTATGGTAATTATAAAATACTGACAAGGTTGAAGCAAAAGTTTATTAATGTTTTACATTTAAACAAATCAAGTGAATGAAAACATTTAAAATAAAAATTAGGTCAAGAGGACCCGAATTTGTTATTAAGACTCTTTCCTTTATTTGTGTGTACATCAGACACGTTTCTGAGCACTTTACACTTTAATAGCGTAAAGCTTTTGATCTGAGTTTCATTAATACAATACATATTAAAATGCTCCTTAAAATTTTGACACATGGTTCAATACATTAGGATGCCCTAATTATGACCTTACTTTAAGCTTATTACATTGGGTTTAATGAAGAAATTACTCCAGTAGTTGTTCTCTTAAAACTACTTTTCAATTTCGATAATTGAAGTGTACATATCATTTTAAATCTTTCTTTGGTAGTTCAAGATTTAATTGGCACCAGTAAGGCATGACAGCGCACTCCCATTATTCCAGCATTTGGGAGGCTGAGGCAGGAAGACTGCAAGTTTTAGGTCAGTCTGGGCAATTTAGTAATATCCTGTCTCAAAATTTTAAAAAAGCTGTAGATGGAGAAGAGTGGCTGGAACACTCCTAATTTTGATCCCTAGTACCTTCCCCCTCAGACTTAGCGAGGAATCTTGGTTTTCCAAAGAATTCTTTAACCAGTGCAAAGAAGGCTGAGTCCCATTATGACTATTTATCATCCTGGGTCTCAGTGATTACAGGGGCAGTCAGAGGAAAGGGGCTGAAATACAATTAATATTGAGTTCCTAAACCTAACTTCACCATTCTAAAAACCAAAATAATCTGCCTATAACTACATTTTAATACTGTAAACTACATTTTAATACTTGGCATTGCATTCTTTCTCCTCCACCCTCAGAATTTTCCCCGTAAATTGACCAAGAAGAAACCAGTGCTATCAGTCAGTCTTTATTGTTCCCTCCCTTTATCGTTTGTTTCACTGTAGTACAGGTATCACCTCCCAGAGGCAGCCTGAGTACCCCTTCTGCTTAGAGTCAACTCCAATTAGACCAGGGCCACACAGTCAAGAGTCTGTCAATCTCAAGACTATGACCTCTGACGAGGAGTCACAGCCGTAAGCTGTGTCTGAAGATACTGGATACTGTCTCTTGAATCTCACTGGAAAGTTTTTGCCCAGAGATTTTCAGCTGGTGCCCTGTGTCCTAAGGCCTGGCTCAAACCAGCCAAGACGATGCGATTATGGTTCCTGACAATTTACCCAAGCAGCTACACTCAACGTAAGTGCACTGGTCTTCTCTGTTCTCCTCCCCTCTTTGCACATCTAAATTTCACTGATGTCTCATCAGCATCCTCCACAGCAATTTTTCTCTTCCAAGCATGGGACCCTGAAAAGGCTCACAAACTGTGCTTGGCCATCATTTCCTTTTAGTCTCCTTTAAACTGAAATAGCTCTTCAAGTTTTATTTTTCATATAATGTCACCTTCAGAAGGACTTAATAATATGCATTTTTATGACTATTCTTCAATTTAGATGCTATTTATAGCTACAGCTTCCTCATAATTAGCTTTAGGTTACTCTTCTTTTTTTTTTTTTTTTTCCCTGTACTGGGGATGAAACTCAAGACCTTGTGCTTGCAAAGCAGGTGTGGCACCACTGAGCTAATTCCCCAGCCCCTGGGTGAGCCCTTCTTAGCGGAGGTCCCAAGTAATGGCAGGGATCTAGAGGAACGCAGTGCTACCTGTCCTTTCTAGGTGGAATCAATTCCAGTCCCTTGTTTAGGCTGTTAATTGATTTTTCCCTTAAAATGTTACTGTTTTTTTTCCTTCGGTAATAACCATTATTATTTGTAGGGAAAACAATGACTCACTTTGATTTCAGAAACTGTCTGTTTTAATACATATTTGTTGACCATCTGTTACCTGCCAACTATTAGACGGCACTAGAGACAACAGAGACAACAAAGTGGAAAAAGACTAATCCCTGCACTGGGATAGTTTACTTTCCAGTTAAAAAAGGCAAAGTGGGCCGGGGAGTTAGCTCAGTGGTTCCGGCGCCTGTCTGCAAGCACAAGGGCCCAGGTTTGATCCCCCGGTAACCACATACCATACTGGGCATGGAGACTCACAGAGCAGCAATCAGTACCATATACCACAGTGCCGGACGTGGTGGCTCACGCCTGTAATCCCAGCACTTGGGAGGCAGAGGCAGGAGGACTGCTCTGAGTTCAAGGCTGAGCTCAAGGCCAGTCTGAACTACAAAGCAAGAACCTGTCTCAAAAAAAAAAAAAAAAAAAAAAAAAAACGGCAAACAATGAGCAAATAAGTGCATACAGCATATCATGTGCTCTGGTGACAGGTGCTTCCAAGAAAACCATACAAGAACAGGTGGCACCGGGAAGAATGAAGAGAAATTTGACTAGATGCTGCTCCTGTGTCCACTATCCAACAGTGCAGAGATCTCCCTGAGCACGGAGCGTGGTACAGGTCAGTGGCCCAGAGCAAGGTTAGCAAGTGTGTGAAGTGAGGGGAGAGGTGGGAAAGAGAGAGACACAGAGACAGAGCCAGGGAAAGCCAGAGAGACAGAGAGAGACAGAACAGAGAGACGGGGGTGGGGCAGAGACAGACAGAGGAGGGAGAGGGCAGGAGATTGGGGGGACAGAGACAGAGACAGCACAGAACACCTAGGCTTCTCCCCTCACTGTGTCCCCCACTCCCATCGGCACTGCGTTCGCAGCACCTCCCACAGAAGTCCTCTGATGCTGAGGAATGGAGAGGAAGTGAGAAGGGTGATGAGTTTACAAACTCTGTTATTCTAAAAATGAATGAAAAGCACCCAAAATTATCCAAAAATTAAAGGGGAAATTATATGTAATAACAATTTTAGTCATTTTGTACAAAATTTTGTATTATGTACAGAAAATGGTTCGATGTGCTTTTTAAATTATATTATGCACTTGGTGAAATAGGTTTGACTTTTCATTCTCCTCTGAGTTCATTGAGGAAACTGATTTGCAGAGATAATGCTAGATGACTCATACACACACTGGGAAAAGTGAGCAGGCAGCTTCTGAGCTAAACCAGTTTGCAGATAAACATGACAAAGACAGACAAAACGTGAACGTGCACAGGCCGAGCACCGCCAACCCACCGTCCCCATTCTCCAGCCACACCGTCAGCAAGACAAGCAGTTGTGCTCACGTTCTTCTAAAGTGCCGCCTTGTGTATATTCAGTGCCACACAAGTTTCCAAAACTATGAGATAGAAGCCCCACTTTCAAAGAGGTCAGAAAATGTGGTGAGATGTTAAAACACATGGGATTATTAAAACCCACCAAAAAAAAAAAAAAAAAGCTTAGATTACTTTCTGGTTAATTAAACATAATTACATAAACTATTACAGTTTTAAGTAGGAGTATTTAGCAAAATTACCCATCTTGCTTTATAGTCGTGTGTGTGTGTGTGTGGGTGTGTGTGTGTGGGTGTGTGTGTGTGCGTGTGTGTGTGCTTGTTTATATGGGGGGGGGGGAGTGGATTTTTCCATTTGTTTCTCAGAGGGCTCATGAGCCCCTTCCTGCCCCAAAGCCTCAGACCTAACAAGCTGTATCAGTCTATAGCTGTGACTGACCAAAGCCACTTAATTTCTGTTACTATCAGTTTAAAAAAAAAAAAAAACACTGGGCCGGGGATACAGCTCAGTGGTTCCGGCGCATGTCTTGCAAGCGCAAGGGCCCGGGTTCAATCCCCGGTATCCACATAACAATACTGGGCATGGAGTCTCAGTCCAGCAGCAACCAGTACCACATACCATAGTGCCGGGCGTGGTGGCTCACGCCTGTAATCCCAGCACTCGGGAGGCAGAGGCAGGAGGATTGCTGTGATGTAAGTTTGAGGCTGAGCTCAGGGCCAGCCTGAACCACAAAAGCAAGACCCTGTCTCAAAAAAACCTTAAAAAAAAAAAAAAACGACTTGAGTTTTCACCTTCAACTTCTACACACACACATACACACACACACACACACGTACACACACGTACACACACACACACGGGGGAGGGGGAGGGGACAGCAAAAGAAGTCAGTAAGATGCAGACCTGAGCCCACTCAATAGCTGAACTCCCTATAGGTGTAAAGGAAGGTTCTGCTCTCTCCAGGGAGAAAAAGCAAAGGAAGGGTGATCTCACCTTCCCTCCCACTGTTTGGAAAGTTTACGTCTCTCAAGAATGCTCAGAGTAACAATAGCTGCCTATATTTCTCTTTTTCTCTATCAGCTGTTCTTAAATTTGCCAAGATTTTAGGAATTCTATAGGTAAAACTGTATAGATAACAGATTTCATCACAGGACTATATCATGGGGGGAAAGAAATATTTTCCATTTCAGTCTCCAGGTCATGATTTAAAACATATTAGTATATGATCTTAAGACCTCACAGACTTTTTCTGAAAAAATAATCAACTTTTCAAGTTTAAAAACAGCCCTTCAAAGTGAATTGATTTGGTATTGATTGAAAAATAAATGACACAGAAACAAAACTCAGCACTAATCAATAAAATTCTTACCACTAATCAATAAAATTCTTAGCACTATCCGACTTGTCCCATGATGCAAAGAAAACAACTACAGTTAAGTCCAAACTGAAAAGCAGTCAAGTAATATATTATTGCAAAGCCAGGACTAAACGTGAAAAACAATTGCCAAACATATGCTTTAAATCTTCACACATTCAGTAGGCAGTAACTGACTCAGTTCCACCTGGCACACAGAACACGCCTTACTGAAGATGAAACTCCCATATCCACGCAGAGCTGGAGACCCCATGTGCCATGTCTGTAGCCTGGGAGCACCACTGTACCAGTTCCCCTTCTTTTGTACTGACAGAGAAATAACAGGTACTGCCTGTGCCACAGAGGGGAAGTGAACTCCCAGGTAGTGTGGAAATGACAAACTGTGGCTTTCCTGGAACAGCTGGTTAAGGACACACTGTCGTAAATGCAATGGAGTAAGATGTTGCTTCCCAGTCCCCAACTCTCCACCAAGAGGAGCCTGACCTGGAATGCAGAAAGGTGGGGATTACCCACACATGGACACTACTTCCTTATCATATCGCTGCAGCAGACTGACAGACTGAGGCCTCAGATGCCTGCAGGACCGACAGCCATCAACATGCTCACTATGTTGCCACAAGTATTTGCCAGAAAGATAATGAAGATCAGAAAGGTTTATCAAATAAAAGACAGAAGGCCAGGTCAGTGGAGTAAATTACAACCACATAGGCTGCCTTATAACTATAAAGTCTCTCATGTTCCTGGGAACTCAGGATCACCTGACACCTGCTCCAGAAAGGAGAGGGTCTCTAAATAAGCCGGTCCACATAACCGTATTTCCTGCCTAACCAGTGAAGCACAATCATGCAAATGTAATAGATGATATTTGCAATTCGCTATGCAGAGGGTCTGCCAGACAGGCTCCCAATCCCAGGTGTGTCACCGCCTGCCTACCCAGCAAGGTTCCCAGGCCCCTCCCAGATTTGACTCCACTGGGCTGGGTGTTGCTGGGGAATCTTTCTTTTCAACAAACAGCACAATCTCAAGCTCAGACAAGTCAGGGAACACTGGTCAGGACGATTATCCTGTACTCTACTGCACACTGTAATAGCATCAACTATGTTAGCTATAAATGGGAACAATAATGAATATGCATCTTCTTTTTCTTCACCAAGTAATGCTGCCATTTTTATAATATCCATTTTAAAGAATGTTGTTAGTAACTTGTGCCAGGTTACACAAACTAGTGACGACAAGGCGAGTCAGAGCTAACTCCAATAGCTGCACCTGAGACTATAGTCTCCTCACAAGCACAGATCTAACTAAAAAGTAATGGCAACTCACTCATTCCCCAAAGTTAAAAGAAACTTAGCAAATTATTCCCAAATTATCCCCTTTTAAATTTCTAGCTATATAGAAACATAGAGATCAACAATAACCTTTAATAAGTTGTTCTCTTTTTCTTTTGACTTCATTAATACATATTAACAGTACATAATCTTTTCACTCACTATAAGGATTTGGTACAGGTATGTGACACATTTCAGTCTTCCCTGACCTCCTAAAGGGTTTTCCAGTCCTAAAGATCAAACGCGGGGGCACTCTACCCAGTCCTTTTTATTTTGAGACAGGCTCTCTCTAAGTTGCCTAAATTGCTTCAAACTTGTCATACTTCTGCCTCAGCCTCCACAGGGCTGCGATTTTGGCTATGTGACACTACCTCTAGCTCAGTCTCTTCTTTGACAAACTTTGATCTTGGTCTCTAGGCCTTTCCCAAGCAAGTAAAAAGAGGCTATTGCAAAGCAAATGACTCCTTCTGTCAAAATAATCAGTTTAGGGAAATTACATTGTATTATAATTCATATCAGAAAAATATGATCAACATCAGATGGACAACTAGTTTTTTCTTAAGTCAAGTACATGAGTGAAAAGCGGATGAGAGGACTGTATTTTTATATCAACTTCTAAAGCACTAAAAAAGTAATAGAGATGAGGGCTGGGAATTTAGCTCAGTGATTCAGTAACTGCCTTGCAAGTGCAAGGGCCTGGGTTTGATACCTGGTAACCACATACAACAATACTGGGTGTGGAGACTCACGCCCACCAGCAGTCAGAACTGCATACCACAGTGCTGGGCATGGTGGCTCACGCCTGTAATCCCAGCACTTGGGAAGCAGAAGCAGGAGGATTGCTGTGAGTTCCAGGCTGAGCTCAGGGCCAGACTGAACTACAAAGTGAAACCCTGTCTCAAAAAAAAAAAATAAAATAAAAATAAAAAAAGTAATACAGATGATCTCCAACTTAGGATGCTTCCACTTCATTTCTAGATTTTACAGCAGTGTTAAAGCATTATACATTCAGTAGGACCTTACTTCATATTTTGAATTTTGAATTTTTGTAGCTAGTGATAGGCAGTACAATATTCCATCACTCATTTCCCCCCATCTGTCTGTCTCCTGAGCCACAGCTCCCAGTTAGCCATGTGGATTACACAGGGAAATAAGTAACTCTCTACAGTGTACTGTATTGCTAAGCTATGATATGCAGTGGGTAAGTTAGGTCTAGTAAATATTTTTAACTTATGACAAGTTTATCAGGATATAACTCCATCATAAGAAGCAACTGTAGTCAAACATTTTCCAGCCTACTATTTTCTATCACATCTAACATTAAAACAAAAAAAGAAGAAAATCAATCTTCTCTGTGTGTCCTGCTTTAAAACAACTGGGCTGTCTCTATGGCCATAGCAAGGAAAAGAACAGAGACCCCTGCCCTCAAGGGTCATGTTCTCCCAGCAAGGCACCTACGATGCACAAAGCAGGAAAGAGCCCCTGCTTTGCCAGGCAGTGTCAGGCACTGCAGAGAGAGAGCTGGCAAGGGGAGAGGCGATGGGACTCTAGTAGCTAGGGAAGGTCTCTTGAATGAAGGGGCCGTGCAAGCAAAGGCCTGAGGGGAAGGGAAGAAAGCCACAGATATGGGGGAGGCCCAAAGAGGAAGGCAGGGCCCAACTTTCTCTCTCCACCCAAACCACAACCCTCCAAAACTTCCTATCTTCGTAGATGGCTCTACACTCCTCTCAACTGCCAGAGCTAAAACACGACAAAAACTGCCCCCTCCTCCACTCCCCACCTCCGTGGCAGGGTGCTCCCCTCTCACTGCAGATCTTGAGCTGAAAACCGCTCCCCCCAGTGACTTTGCCGGCCCCTACCACGGGCCGGGCCTGTACGGCACACCTACCCTGCACCGCTCCTCTCAGCACGAATCACAGCTCTAAGGAAACCGGTGTTCCTGTGGTTTCATGTTTCCCCTGCTGCAGTAAACTCCTCTCCTTGAGGACATACATCGTGCTGGTTGGACTCTGCATGTCTCTGGAGCCTAGAAAACAGCAAAGTTCTACAAACACTGGGGAAGAAGCAAGACCTTCTTTCTCATGCTTCTGTGGTCCTCTTGAGGATAACACAGAGCCGCGTGATTTCGTGATTCTGGTGATTTCCTTCCGAATAACACAAGTTAGGACTCTGAAAAGGCTATATGAAAAAAACACGAAGTCCTCGTCTTAGATGACATTTTGTTTAGATTCTTTTTATCTCACAAAGCAGTATTTTAAAAGGGAAACCATGGAAGTAAAAACTATCCTTCCTAAGACTACATAGGGCAATCCTAGATGCCCCCTGCCTTAAATTATTTTTCTTGAAGCTGAGACAGACTACCTGACAACCAAAGTTAAAGGAGGAAAGGTTTATTTAGCCTCCAAGTTTGTCGAGGTTTCAGTCCATAGTTGGCTGGCTCCCAGGCAGGCTGTGTGGCAGAGGGGCATCACAGAGGAGAAACAGTTTACGGCATGTAGAAGGCAAGGAAGTGGCGAGGAAACAGTAGCAGCCTGCCTGCTTCTTCCTGTTGCTTTATATGCATCCAGGCTATCTAGGGCAGAAGGCTCACGCCTAAGGTGACCCCCATTATGCACACCCACGACTATGCCAGATGAATCAACTAATTTAGTAATCACATCCTTAACGCTAACATCACACACTCTAGATCCAGCCACCTCTGAAAGCTCCATCTATGACTGCATGTGGCTTTGGAGGGACAGCTAGACACAAGTCATAAGCAGCCCTCAGGGCACAAATCAAAGCAATGTGCTGCATGTCCACAATAATTAAAAACATATGAAGATAGTGAGCAGCGCTTTGTGGGGGAAGCACTACAGCCCCCTCCCAGATCACACCATTTAAATACTGTTATTGCTTCCCCTGCCTGGGTAGCAGATACTCTGCTAAGTGTTTCATGCACATCACACCACTGGCTGAACTGACCTGAGGAAGAGTTTACACCTGGAAGAGGAGATAGCTCTGGACAGCCACAAAACATCTGCACAGCATGTGCATTAGGACCCTGTGCTCCGTATAAAACACATCAAGACCCACAGGACCAATACTGAGTGAAAGACACACTGAGTTGTGGGTCAGACTGAACTAGTTTTTGGCCCAGACAGGGCAAGCACTGGCACAAGATAATGAATGGTCTATTAGTAGCAAAATTCTGGCCAAAATCTCCTTACCTGTCAGGTTATTCATCCTTCTGACAGACTGAACTGCCACTCACAGAAGGTCCCCCAAACCCTCAGAATAAATGCCCCAAGTCAAGTTTCCCTAAGGAACCGTACAATGTTATAAAAACCTTAAAGTACCATTTAGAGCTGAGCAAAAGCAAAACAGAAGGACTTTATCATTCCTTTTCTTGCAGCTGCCACAGATCTGAGTCCACAACAAGCTCTTGTGTCTGCATTCCCATGCAGTTCTTCCGAGCAACAGAACCCAGGAACACTGAGGCCCTGGGCCCAGGCCAGCTGGGACTGAGCTAAAGAGCAGGCTAAAGAGCAGGTGGCTATGACATTCCTTTATCAAACCCTCCAGAGCACCAGAAATGCAATTCTGCATGCATGATCACACTTCTGTACAAGAGAACAAGTAGAAACAGGCCTGAGCCACAGGATTCATCCTGTACCCAAAACAGCACCTAATTCTTATCATCTTCAATCAAGTCTTATTCATATTGAAGTCAATTTTCTGTGGAATCCAAACACTTCACCTCTTCCCCAAATGAGCCAGCCCACAGCCCATCATAATTAACACCATTTGCCAGTCAGCACCGGGTCTGAGGGATCTGGCAATTCCATGCAATTGGTGATTTGAAGCTCTTATGACAAGTCATTCCAATGGCCTCACACCACCCTCAAGAGCTCCAAACCCTCATATGCTAAGATGCTGCAGCAGCAGCACTTAAGGGAACTCAGTGGCTCTTCCGATGACAAACTCTCCAACTGAGCCTAAGATCAACAAGATGAAGCCCACTTAATCCCACAGCAGATCCCCTTGGGGACCACTGGTAGTGAGTAGCTATGGAAGGCGGACTCCTGACAGCCCCTGCCATTCAGCACAGCCACCTCGTATCTGGGCAGTATGCAGGTTCCCTGATAACATTGTGTGACCGCGATGCTGTATTTGAAATGGCAATCATTTGTTTTGCATAGATCTCTAAATGTAAAAATCAAGAAAGAATGTGCACAGGAGCATCTCAACATCTGAAGAGCGACCTTTCTTAGGGGATCCCTTCAAGGTGCTGCCGTGGCACACCTGCAGACTGACGCACGAGGTGTAACTTGAGGAGTCTCCCTGATCCTTGTGATGAGCCCTGGAAAACAAGTCAGTCAGACCTGGACTGAATCTCAGATCCAGTAACTGGGGAAAGTGGCTCAGATTCTACTGCTCATTTCCATCACTCAGCAAACACTATACTATCTTTTGGTACCAATCAAATGAGAAGTCACTTGTCATCGTTCCTCAAGTACAGCGTGTGCACAGAAGCCACCAATGCATGCCATCCCACCCTACGCAATACACTATATCAAGTTTTACACAGCATTGACACTGTAGGAGATATAAGCAATCTACAGATGACTTTGATGTATAGGAACATGTGAATAGGCTGTATACAACTTACTGCATTTTATACAAGGCCCTTGAGCATTCTCAGATTTTAATACCTGTAGGGGATCCTGAAACCAGTTTCCCATGGGCAGTGAGAGACAGCGACCTGTCCAGTTATGAGCCCAGCACTATTTATACTGAAAACAGTAGCACCCACTAATTGCACCCCTGTTACAGCACTCGGTCAGGCTGGGCTGGTGCCCGGCTCACAACAGGTACCTGTCTAGCGTGTGTGAGGCTCTGAAGCTCAGTCCTTAGCACTCCTATGTGAACTAGAAACTTTACTTGCTATGACCAAATAGTGTAAAGATTAAAATTTTCCCCAAAACAAAACAAAACTACGTGCCAAGGCTAGTTGTCCAGTAGTTTGTGAGTAAAAAGAAAAAGCAATGGAAAAAGCAAAGGAAATAACAATGCAAGGATGTAGTTGGTAAAATAATAACTCTATGTCCATATTCTAACTCTAAAAACTGATTTTATAGCCGTTTAAGCAAACGGGACTTTGAATATATGATAAATTAAGGATTTTGACATAGGAGTGTCTCCTACATCCAGATGGGCCTGATCCAATCACAAGGGTCCTTAAAAGTCAACTACAGAAGGTCCTCATTCAACTACAGAAGGATGGGCAGTGAAAAGATGAGAATGGAAGATAAGCTTTTTCAGAAGGAAGGGAGACTAGGAGATGGAGGGAGGGAAAAGGAATAAGGAAATAACTAAGATGCATAAAAAGCAGCATACCACAGTGACATATGTGCACCCATGTTCATAGCAGCTCAGTTTACCATAGTTAAACCTTGTAAAAAAAGCCAGATGCCCCTCAACCGGAGACTGGATAAAGAAGGTGTGTTTTTTAATAAAATGGAGTATAACTCAGCTATAAAAAATGGTAAATTAGAGACAGTTATACCTAAATGGATGCACCCTGAGGCCATACTAATAAATGATATAAATAGGACACAGATCCATAAACACCGTAATGTTTCTCTAGTATGAGAAATTAAAGGTGTAAATGAGGTCCAAGATGTATGACAGGTACTATGAAATAGGAAGAAAATGTTCAAAGAGAAAATGGGGGAGCAGGAAAAAGCAAAATAGGGAAAGAAAAAATTTGATGGTAAAAGCAAAACAACAGAAACAAAGCTTATGTATATGAGCATTTTTGTGGGGAGGGCAGGGGAATGGGAAAATAAGAATCAAGATACGTCATGTACAGTTATAAATTCTTAATGATGAATGTGATCATAATGTATACCTAAAATGTACCAATAAACTCAATATTTGTGGAAAATACCCACAAAAAATTATTTATCAAAAAAAAAGAATTAAGATGTGCATATGTACCAACTTCTCCATGATAAATGCTAGAATTATGTACTATAAATATATACTAATAAAAAACATGTACAAATTTTATATATATGGGGGGGTGGTAGGGTGGGTGGGGCTATGGGAAAAAAAGGGAATTAAGTTGTGTCTTATACTGGTACAAATCCCCATTATGGAGTGCAATCATGATGTGTATATTTAATGTACCAATAAAGATAATTAAAAAAAAAAAAAGAAAGAAAGAATAGTATGGAATGAAAACAGTTGTATTTTTTTTTAAGAAGTTGAAAAGGATCCAGGCATGGTGGCTCATGCCTGTAATCCCAGCACTCAGGAGGCAGAGGGAGGAGGATTGTTGTGAGTTAGAGGCTGGCGTAGGCTACACAGTGAATTCAGAGTCAACCTGGACTACAAAGCAAGACCCTGTCTAAAAAAACTTAAAAAAAAAAAAAAAAAGATGAAAAGGAGGCCAAGACACAAAGACTGCTGGCAGCCTCTAGAAACTGGAAAAGGCAAGTAAACAGGTCTTTTCCTAAAGCCTGTGGCACACTGACTTTAATCCAGTGTTACTCATGTCACACTTCTGACCTATGGAAGCGCTAAGACATAAATTTATGTTGTTTTATACTATTCCTTTTTCAGTCAGTTTAGCCAAAGCACATCACATAGCAATTAGTTACAGCAACAACAGAAACTAATACAGAGGAGAAAGAGGGATAAATTCCTAGTCATTTTAATCTTTGCAGACAGTTTGAATTTTTCCTGTGTATCAGTGCTGGTCAATCGTCAGTGCTTTCAATGATACAGACAGCAGTTGCAGGACATGCCACAGGTTCACTACCACTGCCATATTCATAGCTCTTACGTAGTTAAGAGGAGCAGAGAAGCCTTTTCCCCTCCCTTCTGTGCCACAGCTCTCCAATTCCAACAGCCTTTGTTCACATAACACTCGGCTCCCTCACCCAGGAGAACCCAGAGCTCTCTCTTTCACACAGAGAGAAACCTACTTACCAATAGAGGCTCAACTCACGCATCCTCTCTCTTACATAAAGACTAACCCCCTTGGCATTCTGCCCTGTGTTGAATCTAAAGCAGCTTCCTATGGTCTGGTCCACCTGGTTGGGTGTTGGATGCCTTGAAAACAGTGCCTGAGGATCACTTCTCTGAGTAAATGCAACACCTCACAACAGGCAGGACACATGGTTAATGATCAGTGTTTACTCAACTGACTATGGGACAGCATTAAACCCAAGCCAATCTAGCAATCTGTTTTAAGTTAACAAGGTATTTCCTAATGGAGGAAAACTGGCCTTTTTTTTTTTTTTTTTTAAACATTTATAACTGATTGGGGTTGCAGTCTACGTCTGATGTTTAAAGCAATCTGAAAATTCAACTCCACTCTAGTGAGGACTCAGTAGCAAAGGAACCAGGAAAAAATGGACCAAGATTGACAAAATGTTCTTTATTAAAGACTATCTCCACTAGGGCTATAGCCAGCAGCTTTTGTTTTATTTCCTTTTGATTGTTTAGCAAAGATCAACAGTGTCCTTGGCCCCTATAATCCTAGTTACCTGCATGATGTAGAGGCCAAAGCAATGTAGGGGATGCACCCTTGTGTTGACATGAGGCACCCCATATAACTACTGAAGACATTATGTAACCACAGACAAGTGCAAGACACCTAACCTTCCAGTTATTTTAGCCAATGCACATAGTCAATTTGTGTGGGTGGTCAGGGATGACTCTTGAGCATTGAGCCAGAAGATGCATGCAGCAGGCCAGTCTTCTCTAGTGTACAGCTGATGAGTTTTTATAAACATGTTATCCCCACCTCACAACTGATAGAGAATAATATTTCATTCATTCCCCACAGTTCTCTACATTATTGTAGTCAATCTTCTTGGTTCTTTTTTTTTTTTAACTTGTGGTTTTGAAATAATGCTAAACTCACAGAGATTTTATAAAAAGAGAGTTCATGTGTATCTTTCAAACAGCTTCCTCCCTATCTAACATAATTATCAAAAGCAAGAATTGCACATTACATCTTACTATTTTTTTAAAGTTTTTTTGAGACAGGGTCTCACTTTGTAGTTCAGGCTGGCCCTGAGCTCACTAAGTAGCCCAGACAAGCCTCAAACTCATAGCAGTTCTCCTCCCTTGCCTCACCAAGTGCTGGGATTATAGGCATGAGCCACCATGTCCAGCATTGTGGTATGTGGTACTGGGGATTGAACTCGAGACTTTGCACTTGCCAGGCAGACACTGGAACCACTGAGCTAAATCCCCCACCCTATATCTTACAATTAACTAATCTATAGCCTTGTTCAGATTTCACTAGTTTTTACATCTTATGTAGCTCATTAACATTTTATCATATGCACAAATTTATTAAACCACTTGTGTGACCATCTAGACTGTTCCATCCTAGCACATTATACATTGAAAACATACTTTGAGGATCATAAACATCCTCTGTTGGAAGACATTGAGTAAAGAAAATCAACTTTCTTTTGCCCTTCCCTCCTGATCAAATTAAAAGGCAATTTTCTATCTACTTTCTGGCTTCTTTGAGAAAACCACATTTGACAGATCAGTTGATTTATCAGTTTCTATTTATCCCTTCTTTATTATATGCCAGGTCCAGTGTAGACAGGGTAGATAAAACAGTGGGCAAGAAAACAGTGGCTCTTGCCTTCAAAAGAATTCAAGAGTGGGAGAAAGATTTGTTCACATACAAACTGTTACAAGTACTATCCATGAATGAAAATAAAAAGTACAATGAGAGAAAGATAAAGCTTGATCAGATTAAGACTGTGGATTGGTGAGTGAGCCCCAAACTAACTGATAGCTGATGTCCTCACAAACATCTGAGCCACCAAGTATTGAGAACGTAACCAAAATGTTCTCAAAATAGAACTGCATCAAAGACTGCTCAACTCCTTAGGTCAAAGATAAGCTGAATTAAAGATTACTCTTGTGATTACTCTTGTGATTAAGAGTATATGTAGGCCGAAAAAATTGCTTTCCAACCAACAGCCACAATTATGTAAATACCAACATCAGAGATCCTTCAGTTACAGAAATCTCCTCTGCTTGAGGCAGGTCACAAGGAAATCCTGTCAGGAAAGAGAAACATAGGAACCTATCGCAGGCTTTTAGCAAATGTCTGCCATGACCGTCTCCTCCTGGTGGAGAGACCAGAATCACACCTGTATCTTCGAGGCAGAACTGCTCCCTCTCCCTTTTTAGCCGCCACATGTTCTGTTATAAACCTCTGATGTTAGTCTGTCTCCACATCTCTCCGCTCTTCTGTACCAATGGCCCAAGGGCTGACTGGCTCTGGATCGCCTAGCAGTCACATCACAATCTCTCACAATTGACAGGTAAGGAGTCAATAGATTTTTTACACAGTTTGACTTTCAAATTAGTGTTTGCAGTAAAGCTTTGAGGGAGTGGACCATGAGACAGTCGTGTCTAAGCAGGAAAGACACTGACCTGAGGCATGGGTTAGGTGGGCTAGTTTAAGAAGCATACCACAAAGCAGCTATGTTGGATGGCTGAAAGAGGACGAGTATAGGATGGAAAGAGGTGGTGAGAGGGAAAAGCAAACAAGACATGCCTGCACATGATAAAGTCAGGACAAGAGCAGCTTGGCAAAAGCAGATAGACTTGTATTACTTAGGGGAAGGTAGATATTTTCTGCTCTGTGACTTCATCCCTAAGAGCATCTGCCAAGACCTGAGCTAGGGGACAGCACAAGAAGCAACAAGAATTTGTAACAGCTGCTACGAGAGCAGCTAGGGAATAAATAAGAAATGGGGGTTCACACTTGTAGAAAACAGCCAGTCTCTTTCCAAAGAGATCTGAATCTTCCCTGCACTCTGAAATCCTCAGAAAGCCCTCTGAACACAAGGCAATGGCCTGGGTTCGCTGGGCTGTGAGGCTGGCTCTTGTCCAGCAATGTCTCCTCAGCAGCTCTGGGGAAGCTAATGGGTCATGTAAAGGCAGACACTGCTCTGGCTGCTGCATTATGCAGTTGAGCTTTTGCACATAGACACCATTTATATTTAGTGACTCATAAAATGCAAGGACTCGCAAACAGAAATGCAAATTGTTTTGCAATCTAGATTTTAAACTATCAAAAATGTATTCCAGCCTAGGATTGCCACACCACTAGCTATCGCAATCAATCATGTGGCTTTTCAAGCAGGACTTCCTCTTAACAATAGGCAATAGCTACCTTGATCTTTGCAATGAAAAGGGCCCAGGTGATAATGGGTACAAACTTCACCCAACTGGAACTTCCAGGAGAGCTAGTCCATCAAGTCCCCAGGAGTGGCACAAAATACAACCAAATCAGAGCAGGACATTTACTAGAGCTTCTGTTCCATGACCACAAGTGATAGCAGATGCTACCATTACAATGCTATTTGCTAAGAACACTGAGTCCCTCCAACGCAGGGTGTGAAGAACCACAGGCTATTTAGTCATACATGCTCTAGACTGGCTATTTCCTTCTCTCTGACATAACAAAGGCTTCAACTGAGAAAGGCCCTGCTTCCTGGTTACACAGTGCACAGAAGACAAAAACAAACATTGACAACCACAGGCAGTTGTCAGGCCTCTGGGAAAGTCATCAAAATCAGTAAAACACCACTCTCCGTTCCACTCTACAAAGGTCACTTATACTGGTGCAGTCCCCTGACCACCCAAACACTCCAGTGTGGCTCCCAAACAAGTGAGCCTTTCCCACATGAATCCTCCAGGCTCTGAGACTACTCTCTCTGCTCTCTCTCCAACTCCATCCCCAAACCAGAAATGTCCTTTACAAGCAGCCCAGGTAGGAATAAATCAATATGGTATAAGAGACACACTGGCTTCTTCTACCAAGA
This sequence comes from Petromus typicus, assembly GCA_004026965.1. Taxonomy (NCBI): domain Eukaryota; kingdom Metazoa; phylum Chordata; class Mammalia; order Rodentia; family Petromuridae; genus Petromus; species Petromus typicus. The sequence continues at coordinate 43,770 of PVIR01008171.1, forward strand.
AGTAAAGCTAACAGCTCAAAGTCATATGTACAGTGGATGTTAAAATACCTCCCAAATCCTTGGTCACACAAAAGGCATTACAAAAACTGATTTAAAGATGATGATAACTCTATGCATTAGACACATATTCATCAATGAATAAAATGAATATTAAACTTTGTAGTCAGCTTAAAAATCAAGCCATTTAAGATCAGTTTAATTTTATCTGCGCACTTTTTTTAAAAGTATAAGATACTTTACTACAAATAATCCTAAGTGGTATTTTACATCAGAAATTGGAACTGGGACTTTGTTTTATTTGTTTGTTCATTTGTTTTCTACAGTACTGGGGATTGAACCCAGGGCCTTCATACTGTGCTACACCTCCATCCCCAGCACTGCCCCCTCTTTCTCTCTCTTTCTCTTTTTTAAAATATATGTTCTCACTAAGTCCCTAAATCAACCAGTCTGGGCTCTGACTTGCGATCCTCCCATCTCAGCCTCCCAGAGTGCTAGGATCACAATGACAAAATGCTGCCAAGGTACTGCAAAGTTTATTTACTTTATTTATTCCTTTGGACCCAGAGGAAATATCATATCTCGTGTATTTTTCAAACTCATGACTAATAACTACGTATCAAGACTGAGCTTCAAATCTCATTTCAACTTTCCTCCTACCCAAGGAAAGGAAGTAAGCACATTGTTAACTTCAAAAAAAACCCAAGCAAGTTATCAAAAAGCCCCCTAAGGGCACCAAACAAAAGATTTCTTATACAATTTATCTACAAATGCTAAAAATGCAATTCACTGCAATTCTGCTCTGCCCACATGCCATTGTGTTTTGTCCTAGGTAATTCTAAATGATGCGATCTAAGCAAAATGCTCAGTTTTCCTAGCAAAGAGAAGGAACGCTAACATTTGGTGATTGTCCACTGCTATGCCTCCCCCTACTTCATGCATCAGATACACTTCCCCAATTCATGTGTTCATAGTGTTTGTATATTGCAGCCTTCCGGAGACCGGACGAGGTTATGATAGTGGGGCTCACATGATGGCTCTGGTGGCTTTAAAGCAGATGAAGAAGACCCAAGCTCGCAACTAGTTCTGTCCTGGAGTACAACCCAATGAGAAGACAGTCACGAAGGGACAGCAGCATAGTAATGCATGTCCAAGACCCCAACAGTAGGCCAGACTTTTTCTGTTCTGAATTATCTGGATGGTGGACTGGTGAGTGGCAGTAAAATTCAGCCTCTCTGCTACCTGGAATCTAGACACTAGAAAACAACAACTAGGGGAAGAAAAAAAGGGAAGCAGAGTGCTGGTAACTGGGAAGGAACTGACAGGAAAATTAAAATCTACAGGCAGTCTGAGAAGCAGTCTGCAACCAGGGAAGAAGATGATCCCACCTGCGCTTGCTCCCAGGCTCCGTAGCTGGGGAGGAGAGAAGCCTAGCTCTGTGCAAGCAAGGTGAGGACTGGGGCCCCAGGGCGAGCCTCTGAACTCCGGGCACCGTGAGCCGCGTGGGCACCGTGGGGTTTACTCAGAGGGCACTCCCACAAAGCAGACAGCAACCAGATCCGGGTCCCGGTGCAGCACCTGCCAGGCTGCCAGAGATGCTCGGTAGGCACCATTCTGGGAAGGAGTGACTGAATTTGGGAGCCAGAACAATGTGGAGACAGCTTCACTTCAGGGTACCCAGTGTTACCCCTACAACGACTACATGACAGCCAGTCCAGAAGAAAGCGGCGGATGAGGAGCAGCTCAGAAAGAGACCTCACATCAGAAGAGCACAAACTGTCTGCGCAGGGGGAGTCCAGGCACAGCTTGCGCGGCCCTGGGTCTGGTAGTGAGGACAGCGTGTCAGCCCTCACCCCACCACCCACAGCCCGTACGAATCTGGGATCTGAGTGCCTTCCTCGTCTGCAGGCTCAGGTGGGACCTTGACTCAGTTTGAACACTGCCACACTCTTAGTATTACAAAAACAACAAAAAACAAAACAAAACAAAAAAACCAGGGGCATCAGGAATGGAGGGAGAGGGCACCTCGCAAACCCACAGGACATGAGGCCAGGTAGAGAAGATCATTAATTACTGGGCTCCAAATAGCAGCCAGGAAGAAAACCAACAATTCAAAAGTACAGAGAAATTTTCTTCTGTTTTTGAACTCTTTCTTTTTCCTTTTTTCTTTCTTTTTCACTGGCTTATTGGAGTCTAGGAATTTTCCTTTGTCCTTCCTTGCTTAGTTTGTTATTTTTTCTTTCTTTTGCTCTTCTTTTGTTTTTCCTTTTAAATTTTCTTTCTTATTTTTATTGTTTGTATCATTTCTTTTTCTTCTTTCCTCCAGTTTTTTTTTAACTTCTATTCTGTGTTTTTTTTCTGTTACCTTTATCTAATTCTACAAATATCCTTCTTTCTGTTAATAAGCACCTTTGTCTCCTTTCTTGTTCCTTCTCCTCATCTCCCATTGTTTAATTTTTTTTTTACATTTTTCTTCTTGCATTCTCCCATTCCATCCCTCTGTATCTTTAATACTCTAACCATTAAGCTATTTTAGCATTTAGATAGCTAACTATATGTTATTACTTTGAATTTTTCTCATTAGTAGAGGTATAGTTGTGCTTGGTTCATATTTGCTGTTTATCAATGTCTTGGTTGTCTTAACATTTATACTAAGATTATAGGCCTGTTTTCTATAGTTAAAAGTGATACACTATTGAATCTTTTATCTTAGGCATTATTATTGTTGCTGCTTTGCTTAATGTTGTCACAGTTGCAGAACTGTTTTTGTTGATGAGTTAACACTTAGTTACCTTTGTGAGATAAATAATACCTCAATCACTTCCCACAGAACTGTTTCCTGGGCCAAATATACTGCAACCCTCTCCCCCCCCACACACACACCAACTTAACTGAGGTGGTCAGATCTTGAGACTATAGTTAATCACATCCAGAGTACATCTTGGAAAGCAAACTGACTAAATAGATCTCCATAGCATGCTGAAGTTCCTCCACTGTTAGCATCCACAAACGAAGTCACAAAAATGAATAAATAAATCAAAACAATATAAATATGAAAAGAAAAAGCAGCAAACTGCTTTTTAACTTCCTGAACTGCTCAAAGCTGATTGTGGGGCATCAAGAAAAAAGAAAGCAAAAGTAAAATTTAAAGCAAAATTTAAAACACATTTAAATTATTTGAAAGAATAACAGGAAATTAACAGATAAATGAAGTGCATCAAAGAAATTATAACTAAACAGAGAACAGAAGCATTAAACAAAATGATTGGGGAACTTACAGAAAACACTAACAAAATGTTAGCTGGTCTAAACAACACAAACATAAATAACAGATTAGCCAAACATTAGAGTCATGAGAAGGCTCCAAACTGAAATTAGTCACTTCTCAGCCTTTTGGCTAAGATCAAGTGTGGGTTCCAAACTTAAATTAAGGAAATCAAAAGTTATTTTCAAAGTAGGGGCAGCAGAAGTGACCAAGGTGAGGACAGAATGTCACAATTAAAAGATCGAGATGTTTTCAATCACTTGGAGATACTTTTAAAATAAAGGAAGAACCAGAGATTTACTTTAGTGGTGCCACAGCCTGCTTTACAAGTGCAAGGTCATGCGTCTGACCCCGGTAGCACACAAGGGAACATGAGAAACAGATTCAACAGTTGACAGATGATGCAAAGAAGGCTAATCTAAGATTACAGTGGACCTCCTAAATTCACAGAGGTTACATTTCCAAAATATGTGCAAAGTGAAAAGGCATGAATTTCAGATCGAGTCTAAAAAATTCTTTAAAGTGTCTATTTTTATAGTTTAAACCCTAAATAGGCTGTGTCTCCCACAGTTACATAATTTAATTTAACAAAATAGTATATTAGAAGGTGTGAGGCATTTTGGTAGCATCTTAGGAATCTTAAGGCTTTAGGAATATTAAGGCTTAGGAATCTTAAGGTTTTTCTTAAAGAAAAACTAAAATGAGAACACTGGAGACAGCTACACCCAGACCTGTTATGACACAGGAATGCTGGTGCATCTGCTGGAGATGAGCTACAGGGAAGCAGCCAATCAGCAGCAAGAAGAATTGAATAATCTTCTTGGATTGGCTACTTCCAAGCCTCACAAACACAAAAACAACTGTAGAGGCTATTTTCAGTTTTTATGAAAGTTTGAGGGATTCTGCAAACAATTAGGTAAGTTCTAAGGGAAAATCCACAAACAACTGAGGCCATCAATTCTGAACTGCAACTTCATGTGACAGGAATAAGTGAAAAAATCAGAAGATGGTACAAAGCGCATTAAAAAAAAAAAACTTTCCAGGAATAATAGCAGAAGCTTCCCAACTATTGGGAAAAAAATTAAACAAAGCTAAGTGAGCAGACAGAATCCAAATACCCACAGTCAACCAAGAACTTCTCCATGTCACATTGTACTGAACATACCAATGCAAGGACAGAATCTTCAAAGTTGTTAAGAGAAAAGCAGGAAAATAAATATAAAAGTAACCCCCTCAAGATCACACCAACTTCTCAACACAAACCTTAAAGGCTGTGAGAGCTTAGAGTGAAGTATTTCAAGCCATAAAAGATAAATACTTCCTTCCCACAGTTACATATTCTATAAAATTTTACTTCAGAATTGTGGAGAAGTATTTCCATGACAAAGAATACCTCAAGAAGTCCACAACCACCAAACTTAACACTCCAGAGTATTCTCTACAATATCCTGGCAAGAGACCATGAAATTCACAATGCCAAAAAAACTACCAGAATATATCTGGCAAGGTGAGGAGTTAATCAGACAAGAAGGAGGAAAAAAAGATAAAAGTAGTCAGCAAGAGTAAAATAAAGCAATGGCAGGCATAACTCAGTCTCTTTCAGTAACAACTCTTAATGTGAATGGTATCAATTTTGCAAACAACACAGACTGGCAGAATGGATCAAGAAACAAAACCAAATGACATGCAATAGACAAAGAAACACATACAAAACAACAACAACAAAAAAATCCCCTCAAACACCAAAAAATATCACAGGATAGATATCAGTACTCCATGCATTAGGAACCCAGGAAAAGCAGGAATAGCTACTTTATTTTTTGAACAAGTGAATTTCAAGACAAAATTCATCAGGAGAAGCAAAGAATGTCACTGCACATTTAAGGAAATAATTCAATGGGAACAGGTAACAGAAACATATACAACAAACACTGGCATGCTCGACTTCAAAAAACAAACATTACTGAATATAAAAAAAGTCAGATAACCAGAAATGCAATTATAATGCAAGATCTCAATACTTCACTGTCAAAATAAATCAATCAGATAAAAAAAATCAAAGTTGAACCAAATCTCCAAAGAAATGTACCCAACACATATCTGCAGTGTTCTACACAGGAACCATAAAATACACATTCTTCTCAGGAGCACATGGGATTTTCACCAACGCAGATCAGAACACATGCTAACCAATAAAGCAAACTTAAATAAATACAAAATAATCAAAATTATTCCATGTATATTATTGTCATAGTACAATGAAACTAGAAATCAATAGCAAAAGAAGCCACAGTATTTATAAATGGATGGAAACTAAATAATACTTTCTTAAATAATCAATGAATCAAAGAAGAATGAAGGAAGAAACAAGTTACTACAATCAAATGATAATGTTAATACAATATACCAGAAACTATCGGACACATGAAAGCAATCTTCAAAGGAAAGTTTGTAAGTATCCACATCAAAAAAAAAAAAAAAAAAAAAACCAGAACAAATCCAAATAAATAATATAATGATGTACCTCAAGGTCCTAGAAAAACAAAAACAATCCAAATACAATGGTAGACAAAGGATGAAAATTACAAACATCAGAACAGAAATTAATGGAACTGAGATACCCCAAAATACAATCAATTAATACCCCCAAAAGAATCAATTAATCATGTGCTGGTTCTTTGAAGGAATAAACAACATAGGTAAACCCCCAGCCAATCTTCCCCCCCAAAAAGGAAAGAAATGATTAAATGAAAACAATTTAAAGATGAGAAAGGTGAAATCACAATGGACTCTGCTGAAATCCAGGTTATCAATAACTATTTCAAGGACCTATATTTTTAATAATTTGGAGAATTCAGAATAATGAGTAGCTTCCTATACACATATAAATCACCAAAACTGACCCAAGAAGATGTAAAAATTCTGAACAATCCGATTCCAGACAATGAAACTGAAAAAAACAATTAAAAAGCAACCCAACAACTAAGAAAAACGCCAGATGCAATAGATTCACTACCAAATTCTATAAGAATTTTAGGGAAGATTTGATATTCCCACTCCTCAAAATTTTCAATGAAATAAAAAGAGAAAGAAAACTCTCAGTGTGGTTCTTGGAAGCCACCATTACCCTGATTCCAAAACCAGATGAGGATCCAAACCAAAAAGAAAACTACAGGCCAACCTCTTTAATGAACAAAGGTACAAAAATACCGAAGAAGATACTGGCAAATAGAATGCAACAAATCACCAAGAAGATCATACATTATGACCAAGTAGGATTCATTTCAGGGATATAAGGATGGGTCAAACATACATACACAAATCAAATGTAATATACCACACAAACAAAAGCAAAGAAAAAAACTACATGATCATCTCAACTGATGAAAAAAAGCCTTTGACAAAATCCATCATGCATTCATGATTTGAAAATCCCTGAAGAAGAGAGATATAGAAGAAATTTATCTCATTTTGATAAAAACCATTTGTGACAAACAAATGGACAACATCATATCAAATGGAGAAAAGCTGAGAGCTTCTCCTCTAAAATCAGGAACAGAACAAGAATGTTTATTATCACCACTTCTGCTCAACATAGTTATTGAAACACTGCAAGCAATCAGGCAAGAGAAAGAAGTAAAAGAGATATGTATAGGAAAGGAAGAAGTCAAATTATAGTATTTGCAGATCATATGAACTTTTAATATAAGAACCATTGGATAGTCAGAGCCAATATAATCAAGATGGCCGTGGGCCAGGGATTTAGCTCAGTGGTTCTGGCGTCTATCTTACAAGCGCTAGGGCCCAGGTTCAATCCCCGGTTAACCACATACCATATTGGGTGTGGAGACTCACGCCCAGCAACAACCAGTACCACATACCACAGTACCAGGCATGGTGTCTCAGCCTGTAATCCCAGCACTCAGGAGGCAGAGGCAGGAGGATTGCTGTGATGTGAATTTGAGGCTGAGCTCAGGGCCAGCCTGAACTACAAAGTGAGACTCTGTCTCAAAAAAAAAAAAAAAAGATGGCCGTATTTCCAAAACAGTATATAGATTTACTATAATCCCAATCAGAATATCAACAGCATTCCTCACAGAACCAGAGAAAACAATCTTCAAAGTCACATGGAACCAGGACAGACCTAGAACAGCAAAAGGAAGCCCAAGCAACAATAACAAGGAAAGAAGCATCACAGTCCTCAGACTTCAAGTTACACTACAAAGCTACAGTGACTAAAACAGTAAGTATGGCCGGGGATATGGTTGAGTGCCCTGCACCTGCCTTGAAAGTGTAAGGTCCTGAGTTCAGTCCCTGGTGACAAAAGAGCACCCAAAAACAAAATTGGGCTGGGGATGTAGCTCAGTGGTGCCACCACCTAACAAAGAAAACAGATGTAGATCAATGGAATTGAATAGAGGATATAAAAATAACATCAGGCATACTGAGCTACAAGGGAACAAAAAACTAAAGCCGCAGGACTGATAGCTTCTTTAGTAAAAGACTTGGGAATTCTGGCCATCTATATGTAGAAGACTGAACCTCAAAGAGTACTCTTACCATGTCTTAAACTAAAATCAAAATGCATCTAAGACTTAAATATTAAAATAGAAACACTGCCATGCCAGAAGATAAAACAGATATAATTCTTGAAGACATGGGTTTAGACAAGGCCTTTCTGAACAGAATCACGAATGTTTAAGGAACAATTCCAAAAATCAACAAATAGGGTCATATCAAATTAAACAGCTATCTTCTGCACAGCAAGCCAACCGAGTGCCAAGCTACAGAATTGGAAAAATTCTGCCAGCTAATCTTTGGACAGAGGACCAACATCCAGACTGTATAAAGAACTAAAATAAATAAAATAAAATAAATCAGCCAAAATAAAAGTTCCAATTTAAAAAATGGGCTACTGAAATGAATAGACCCTTCTCAGAAGTACAAATACAAATGGCCAATACATGAAAAAAATGCTCAACATCGCTAGCCATTAGAGAGAAGCAGATAAATACAACAGTGAAATTCTATCTTGCTCCAGCAAAAAAGGCTGTCACCAAAAAATCCAATCAAGCTGGACATGATGGTGCATGCTTATCATCCCAGCACTCAGGAGACTGAAGCAGGAGGAATGCCACAAGTTCAAGGCCAGGCTGAACTCCATAGTAAGTTTAAAGCCAGCCTACACTACAAAATGTGACATGGTCTCAAAATAACAAAGTTTTTAAAAACCCAATATCAAACAACACATGCTGGTGAGGAACTCCTACACACTGTAGGTAGGAATTTAAACTCTTACAACCACTGTGGAAATCGGGATGGAGGGTCCTCAGAAATCTAAAAATAAAAATTCCATTTGATCTGGCTGTTGTCCTTCTACACATCTTTCTGAAAGAGTTAAAGACATCATATTATAGTGACATATGTGTACCCTCAATTCATAATAACTAAATCTTGAAAGTAGCCTGAATACCTATCAATAGATGACTAGATAATGAAAAACGTGGTACATATATACAATGGAATACTACTGTATCATAAAAATATACATTCAAGTTGTTTATAGAAAAATAGATGTACCTTAAGATGAAACTCTTAAGTAAAATAAACCAAATGTGAACTTAAATATTGCATAGCTTCTCTTACATGAGAAATTCAAATGTAAATGAAGAGCAACATAGAAGACAGGTAATGGGGGGTTGCTAGAGTTCTTGATTTACAAATACGTGATTTTACTTCTATTTTTTTGTGATGCCTGTAGTATTTGACAGTTTTTCAAAGCATAGAAGCATTAAATTTGACTAACAAGGGTTCTCTCTCTGTTTATGAAAATATCACTTTGAATTTCTGTCAAGTAAATAAACCTCTGGATATGAAAAAAACATGAGCTTATCTCCAGCATTTTGTTATTATAACATAAACCGAGATATCTACTTATCATCAAGGCACATCCAACCTTGATACAACACAGCTGAGTTTGTTAACTGTTCTTTAATATCCATTCTCCCTTAACAACAAGTTCCCTAGCTTTTAAACTAAAATTCAGAGTAAGAATTTCATTTTCCAGATACTTTTGCAACTAAGTGTCTAGCTTTGTGGCTGTTCTAGCCTAGTAGTTCTATCAGTGTATGTGGGGAGCACTGGAGTTCCCAAAACACTTTTAGCTAGTTCATAAGGGCAAAAACATGTTCATGATAATATTAAAACATTACTTGTCTTTTTATTCACGTACACTTATGAGCATACTGCAGAGTTTTAGGACTGATGGACCACAACAGACTGAGCGCAGAACAGATGTGAGAACTCGCCCAGCCAGACATGAAAACAAAAATGTAACACACTGGTGTCACCTCACTGATTACTGGAAAATAGTTCCTTCTCAGAGACCTTTGCAAATAAACTTAGATAATTCAAAATACTCTCCCTGGTCAAGACCTTTAGGCATATCTATGGTCTTTGTTTTTTCACAAGTTCCAGTAAATAAGACATGGTCATCTTTGGCACCATTATTCTGCTATTGTCTGATGACTAGAACCCACGTAAGCCAAGGTCTCTGGAGTCCTCGATAAGTTTTAGGATATAGTGTTCCTAAAATCAAGCCATTTGAGAAGCACTGCTCTAACATACAAATGGATCAAAGCAGTTATAGGTGAGTAAAGTACAACTCAGAAAAGCTACATGATTCACCACTCTTCAACTTGACTCCAGGAGCCCAGCTGGCTACCAAGAGCCTCGTGGTGTACATGAAGTCCTCTGTGCCAGGCGGCCCGCACCTGACTCACTGACTGCAACGAAGACAAACATTATTCTGTGGGCATGTTTACTGGCATCCGATAAAGGTACCACAACAACAAGCATTCCGAGGTAAATCTTGTAAACAGGTGGACAGGGCAGTGTTTAAAATAATCTTAACTTTTTAAGCCTTTATTCAGAAATATCCTGATTTTTATCTCAAGAGAGGACGTGCTATAACTGGCAAGTGTCTAGTGAGGAGGCCAGAGAGAAATGAGTAACCAGGATCACTGCAGAGGAACGAGGTCATGACCAGAGCTCTGACACACTACAAAGCTCTGCCTCTAGGTGGATGGCCTGCCTGGGGAGCAGAGGCCCCGTGTTTAACATCCCACCTGTCAGGACACGTGAAAGACCATACTCCTGCGCTGTCTCTGTGTTGCTGGGAATGAACTGAGTCAGAACCCCACAGTAGAAAATAAACTGCATTTAAGTGACCTCTGTTAACAACAGGCTAATGATCCAAATCACAACCTTCCCTGGGACATGACACACTGGCAGAAAAAGCAGGGACCTGGGAGGCTCCAGGGCCAATGCCTGCTGTGCTCCATCAACTGACTAGTGCAGGCCTGTGGAGCATAGCAGTCAGGCTACGATCCCTTCCCCAACATCCAAGCAGTATGCACTAGTGAGTGAAACACTGGGGCCTGGAAGACTGGCCAGGCTCCCTGGAGAGCGCAGCCCTCTCTGGCAAGCTTCTCCCATCCTGCACCTTCCTTCCCCAGCTTCTGAAGACTCAGCTAACCCAGCCATGTGCAATGAAAAGCCAGCACCACTCTAAACCTACAGTCACAAAAGCCCAAGATTATGAGATACAGGGAACTATATCTATATAAGAACTATCTATTCTTAGGATTTGCTATCCAAACAAGGGAAAGCCACAGAATTCTCTGGTGTTTGTATTTTCTATGTGAAGGGATGGCCCAGTGCCAGCAACCTTCCAAGAAGCTCTAGTCACAGAGCTCAGCGTTCCCAAGGAATGTCTACCGTGTCTCCCCTCCTAAGATTACACTGCTATTACAAAGATCATAACTGTATCCCACAAAGCATAAAGGTTGTACAAAGATGCCTATCATATGTAATGTCCCACTTTCATCATGAAATGCATACACACACACACCTGTCAGAAGCCTATAGCCTCTAAAAAGATGTACCTCCCTATATGGTTAGTGTGTTGCAGGAAGAATTGTAAAATCTATTAAATCTGCAGCCTCATGTGACACTGATCCTAAAATATTTGTTGCTGTACCCAAAGTCCAAGGCAAGTTAACATCCTACAGACAAAACTTCAGCTGCACTCTGTGCCTGTCAGGGGATGTAAAATGTGAAGAACATAGTGCTCACATCTCCGACACTTTTAGTTGACAACAGCAGGCGTGTATTTTCAGCACTCCATGTGAGGGCAGAGGCCACAACTGAATCACTACCGAGAGTTCTGGACAGAAAGAAAAATGACCCTTTGACAGAAAACAGATTGGGAGGCCTAAGAAACTGCTGCTGAATAAATGCTGTGTTCTAATAAGTTACTCCAACTGATTCCAGTTTCTGAGACAGTGAATATTCAATAGGTTAGAAAAAGAACCTAGGCAAAAATGTAGAAACATAGAACGTGCTGAGTCTAAATGCAGTTCTGCAAGCTTTCAGAAAGCCCACTAATTCAGTATTTTCTTATACTTAAAGTACAAAGGGTTTAAGAAAATTGATAAAGGGCATATGCAGAAAAACTGGTAGTCTGGGTATTTGCATACCTTTTAATTATAAATGGACTCTACAGAATGGAGAGGGGAACAGAGACAGAGAAAGAGGGACAGGGAGACAGAGACAGAGAGGCTTCCTGAGAGGGCGTCTCATTCTATACAGTCCAGGCTCTCCTTGAACTCATGATTCTTCTGACTGAGCTTCCTGTGTGCTGGGATTATACATGTCCAGTGTGGATATTGTTTTTCTTTTAACCTATAAGTAAAAACTTTACTTGTCTCCACAAGGATTAAATTACTTAACAGAGGGCCAGGGATTTAGGTCAGTGGTTCCAGCACCTGCCAAGCAAGTGCAAGGGCCTGGGTTTGATCCTGGTAACCATATACAACAAATTACTTAATGGAAACACAATAGTGGTGAGAGGCTGGTACACACAGTACCTCACTCACATTAAGATCCTTAGAGGACAGCATTAACCTTCCTGTGTGTTGCTGTTACAGACAGCTAAGCCAGATAGAAACATTGCAGGTAACTGAATAGAGTGAGGCTCTCCAGAGAGCGAGGACAAACACTTCCTACCTGGAGCTGGAGACGCACCTGCTGGAGACCCAACCTCAAGATGAGGCAAGATAACTAGACCTGTGCACATCCTCAGTGAAATGTGAGTAACCAGGATCTCCGGACCCATCATTTCTTAGAAGTCTGTGCTCTTTCCATGCATTCTTGTAATGTGACTTGTTTCCCAATTAGACCACTACTACCTAAGTGACTGTACTGTCAACTTACCTGTTGATCATGGCTGTGGCCCATAAACCCATGTGGGTTTTAATTTCTAAAACTCCTCTTTTAAGTGGGCTTCTTGGTTACCCACTTCTGCCTCTCAGGAGCTACCCTATCAATACATATCTTCCTCTTCAGTGTTCATAGAATTAACTCTTCAATTTTTAGAGAACTTAAGTTCAGCAATATCAGATAGCTAACAGGCTGAAAGAGAATGTATTTTCATATTTCTCCAGTATCATTCTCCAGTATCATCATCTCTAGTATCATTTCCTGTATCATTACTATGGATTATGGGGTTCAGGATAGGTTTCCAGGTTGTTTTCTGCAACAAAGGATTTGGGCATGGCATGCTACAATGAGGTCACAGCAGCAAAATTTACCAAGGTGACAATACACTTGGAGTGAGCAGGCTCACCACGTGAGAGCATGGGGCAGTGGTGGCGAACCTATGGCACATGTGCCACAGCTGACTACTTGTTTTCAGTGAAAGCTCTATAAGGTTTGGCATCACTGGCCCAGGGTAGAAGGCCTCAATGTCCTGCCTGCTTTAAGGTGCCTCCATCGGAGTCTTCCAGGGCACGACTGAGAGCACATCAAACTTCATTAAGTTCTGCCGGCTTTTGTGTTCTAGGTAAAGCTCTTTCTCTCATCTTAGATTCTCCCCTGGGCAGCACTGGCCTAGATTGATCAACTGCAGGGAAAAGGCTATTGGGTAACTGGAATCTTCAATATTAAAAGCCTTAATCAAAAGCAATTCCAAATTAAAAAAAGAGGACTAGCTCCAAATAACACTCCTGGGAAATTTCTGGAATTTCTCTCATGGGGTTTATGTGACTACAGGTGATTCTATTTCTTGTGGCCTTTGTTTTATGAACTCCTTCCACCCTAGTCCTCTTCCCGGGTGCTGGCCTCTTCCATTCTTTCTCCTCTATGCCTTGGCTGACTTTGCCCCAGGGGACAAAAAGGCCTGCAAATTCCCTCTATCCCACCAGAGCCTCTCACCACCAGGCAACCTCAGAGCAAAGCCAGGACAATGATAAGGCACTTCAGATCCCCAAATCCTTCAAGAAAGGGAAAAACTTAGAACCTGCCTTACCTGTGTAGGCTTTTATACACCTCCTACTGTGCTCCAACTTCACTGTTCTTGAAATTCAAAAAGTCCACAACTCCCCCAGGCACTGGAGCTTTTTCTGGAATGAGAAAGAAAGGAAATAAATCACAGGAAAAGAAGCCCTCTCATTTAATCAGTCAAGTAAAAACTCAACTTTTAAGATGACAAAGTAGGGCCGGGGAGTTAGCTCAGTGGTTCCGGCGCCTGTCTCGCAAGCGCAAGGACCCGGGTTCGATTCCCCGGTAACCACATAACAATACTGGGTGTGGAGACCCACACCCAGCAGCAACCAGTACCACATACCACAGTGCCGGGCGTGGTGGCTCACGCCTGTCATCCCAGCACTCGGGAGGCAGAGGCAGGAGGA
>PVIR01008172.1:0-57628 GCA_004026965.1 Petromus typicus
ACCTTCTTTCAATTTATTTTTATATGTTTAGTATTAAGTTTATCATAATAAATAAATGAATGGTAATTTTAAAAAATGGTGACTATACTTAGTTGTATGTATGTGTTTGTAAATCAGAATGTGGAAAAATGTGTACTGATAATTCCTGCTTTGTTCAATAATAACAATAAGTTAAGATATTTTTGTTATAGCAGTGTAACTATTAAGTAATTGTTTTAAGGCAAATCAATAATAACAAAATAAATACTATTTATTTTTAATGAATGAATAATGAAAGATAATATCTATTCTTCAGATCCATAAAATATAACCTAATTCCATGTAACAAAATACTTTGTACATTAAAGATATAAAAAGGAAAATAAAGATGTTCATATTATTTTAGAGCAGAGCCTTTTAAAAATTGAATCATTTTATTAATCTTCTTTCACTATCCTTTTTTAAAAAATACCTAACAGGTTATTACCAACAGATTTTTAAAGCTATTTTTCAATTGAACACAATTTTATTGCTAGATCTGTACTTTAGCAAGAAACCTTAACTTTTATTTTAAAGGGTTTTACTAAAGAATAGTATTTGGTTATTCATTTATATTTGTTCCAAATTACCCCCCAAAATAATTTGAGATTTTTGGGGGGGAGGGGCATGGGCTTCAAACTCTGTATCTTACACTTCCAAGACAGATGTCAGAACCACTGAGCCGTCATCCCTGGACCAATGAGATAATTTTAAAAGTACATTTAATAATATGACATGACTAATAATGAGTGGTGAGGGAGAATAAACAAGTATACAATCAAAAAATGTAATTAGATATGATTAGTAGACTAAGCACATTCAGTGAATTTCTAAATTCTTCTGGTGATAAATTAAAATACAATGTATAATTATACATGAAAATAATACAAAGTACAAATTAGAACTATTGTTCTAGGTACATCATATTCTTTGAGGAAGTGGTATCTGACATCACTTTTGACAAAACCCAGGGAGAATATAGACGTTGAAGTATCAGTGTGAATAACCGCACAGATTTTGTAAACATGAAATAGCATGGATGAAGAATAGAAGACTCTGTCTGGGAAATCAAGCCCCAGACCAGAAAGTAGGAGAAGAGATACACAGAACAAGAGGTAAGTGTGAAGCTGACAACTCATAAATATCTTGTATTAATAAAGTACATATACATAAAAAAGTTCAAGGTCCCAAGTTTAAGATGATGGCTCACTGAAATGATGGTGAGGAGGTGTCACAAATTACCTAGTATGGAAAGTTTTTATTAGAATAACTAAAACATATAGTGTAGAAGGACTTGTAAACCTTCGCGGAGTCACCCTTATATTTTTTAGGACAATATTGTTTTATCCATATTTTTGTTTGTCACTCTTTATCTCAGCTCCCCATCCACACTGGGAAATTGTGAAGCAAATTCCAGAAGTTATTTTTATTAGGAAAGTTCCATGTGTATCTCAGTATGATTAATAGAGATTATAATGATTCTTAAGGTTAATTTATTAAGAACAATGTTTGTCATGATAATATGTGCATATTTCTCACCATAGTGGATTTTTTGGATGAAATAAATTTAAAGTGCTAATGATTAGTATAAGTAATAATAAATTCTAGTGAAAGTCTTGGGCAACTTAAATACTAGGACACAAGAGGAGGTTCTCACCAACTAGACAAAAATGAATTTTACCAAACTATTTTCATTTATACTTGTGTAAATGGAGATGGGCGGCAGAAGATAGCACAGACTGCTTTTCAAACACGCACTGATGGAATTTAACTTCATAAAATATTTTACTATTTAATAGGCAGCTGGGAACTGTTTGGGTATAACCAAAATAGTATGAGTAGCTCAGAAAATGATGAAATATTTACTAAGATCAGTAAATGTGAGGAAAGCAAAGGCAAACATAAACCAGACAAAAATACATTTCCAGGCCCAAATATTTAAGGATTCTGTATTTTGTCATTTGTTAAACCCTAAATCAGAACACCCGAGCTATAGTACAACATGCTTTTGTTTCTCATATAAATAAAGTTCAGGGCACTTCTTTGCAAATCAACCAGAGCAGACTGTGAGTTACACAGATATATACATGTACCAGACAAGTGTCAGAGACTAATTAGGAAGTTATCGTGGAACACAAATGCTACTAAACCTCACACTAAAAAGGGAAGATGGTTTAAGTTACAAAGAACAGACTAACTCTTTACAGGCAATGATTCCACTTGTTTGAATTGATATCTATATAGAAGCTTCAGAAATGTACTTACTTTTTCTATTTCTCACATCACAATAGATAGAAAATGCCATTTAGGTTCCAGGGGTAGGGGGCAGTGAGTCCTGGACTTGAAGTGAACATTAAGATGTAACAGATAGTAGGATGGAAGTGAATTGTACATGCCAGAAAAGCAGTCAGTGTTTACTTAAAGGAAATTTTAATACTACAAGTCTTGCACCTATGAACACAATAATAGTCTTTTCCTACCTTTAAAGAGAGTTTTTAGAGTACTCAGTTTAAAGGTAGATTAATCAGTTTACACTAGGCTAGAGGGTATTTAGGTGTTGAAAAGGATGACTCCTGTTTTTGAAATTATTCTTGAAAACATGTATACAAAGTTCTTTATCAAAGAATAAAAAAGAAATCTAAGTTCATCACTGGCTCTTAAAATGTGCAAGTTCTTTGCTGCTACAGACTCCTCTGTGTTACTCTGGACTGGCCAGTGACATGATAAACAATTGCTCCCAAATCCAGAAGCCTGCAGAGGTCAGTATAGCAACAGCAACAAGACATCAGAGAGATAAATTGATCGATACAGCGGATGGGAAGTTAAGTCCCAAACACACTTTTCATACACACCAACTTCTTGGACATTACAGTGAAATATATAGTAATTGAGGTAGAATACTTTTGTGTAATTTCCATTTAAAGGTAATCAACATATGGAAAATCATTCTGCTTTTAAAGGAAGGGAAAAATACAAAATATAATTTAAAGTCAAAGTTATGAACATTTTGTATAAAAGCAAATGAATTTTATAAAAACAATTTGAAAAATGCCCCGAACTTTTGAATGAGAGGTAACATTCTGTATATCTGATCTACCAGGTCCTCAGACTTGTTGACAAATCTCGCTATTAACCTATTCAAAGCTGTGATTGTCTTTCCATGTTGACATATAAATGAGATTTTATTATTTTTGATAGGTTATCAAATAATTCAAAATAAAAATTATTCCCACGCACGACAATAGCTTTCAGACATAACTTTCAACTTTCTAGGCACACATTGAGGAAAAGAAAATCTTAAATTTTCCCATATAAATGTGCATTAATGTATATCACATACAAAATTTGCACATTTTTGCTGTTAGTGAAAGAAAAGATTTGACAGGTTTTAGAAGCTGTACTCTATTATGCAGAATCTGTCTTGTCCATATGACCTACGAGTGACCTTTGTCATGACATTGAAGGACTACTCTCTGCAGGGGCAAAAGGCAATTCAACTTCAATAGTTCCTCTGCTCCAGACATGTATAAAACAGACACTATAAACATATACTGGAGGTTTATTTTGGCTCCAGTTAAGCTGACACCATCAAACTCATTTAGTTTAAACTTGGAGACACGGTCTCAATATCAGCTCTCTGCTGCGATTCCTGAGGTTAAAGAAAAGCTACCTAAAACCAACACTGGGACTTTGCTGGGGCAGCATTTAAGTTTTCATACTAGTATTATGCTTAGTGCCCTCAGCACCACTGTTTTCCTAGTGTGCTTCAAGCCCACAGTGAATAAGCAAAATAGAAGGTTAGGGACAGTTAGGCAAAAAACCAGACCAATTAAATAGGCAATTCTTTCTAAAAGAAACCTACTTACTTATTCCTTTAAATATCAATTTTCCCTAAATATGCATTAGTAAGCATATGGGCAAAGAAAGTCAAGGAAGAAGACATACAGGCAATGAATTCTTAATGTTTAATAAAACATTATGTATGTTTATTTTTACTTGTCTTATAATTTTAGGTGAAATTTTAAAGTCTTCCCTGAACAACATCTCTGTTTCACTATTGTATGCCTGATCGATAGGAGTAAAATGATGTTTGAAAGGCTAGGAAATAGAAAAAAAAACCCTCTAAAACAGACAAAATTAATAATGTGAGCTCATATCCAAATATTGTGCTGTGTTCTATAGAAAAATAACCCATATAGAAAAATCTAAGAAATATTCTCCAAGAGCAGAAATTAAGATTATTGTATTAATTAGAGATTAATAGCAAAGTATGGGGTTTTAAACATCACATAATTTTTTTTACACAGCTTAACTTAAATAATACAAAGATCAAAGAGAATTTCAAACCCAAACTTATACGGGGTTTTGAGATCATGATAAAACAAAATGTGTTTCTCCACACAAAACTATGGGATGGAAACTCAGAGATTTCAATGGATGCATTTAAAAATAAGGAAAAAAAAATAACTGGAGTTGTAAAAAGATTAGAATTAGAAAATACACAGTTTAAAAATAGATGTAGCAAAATTTACAAATAGTAAACTCTTTTCATTCACCAGCTAGGTTCCAAGACCCCCAGCAGATAATTTAAACCACATATAATATACTATACATAGTTTTTTTCTGTACATGTACAGGTATGATAAAGCTTATACATTCATTGTACATAATAAGATTAATGTTAAATTAGGAAAAATTTAAAAGCATGAACTATACATTACATGAAAGTGTTGTCTCTAAAAATGTCTTTTGGTATTATAGAATTTAACAACCCAACATTTAATTTTTTCTTTTTTCTTATTAAGTACAGGATATTTACTTTTTATTTTAATTAAAGGAAGCATATGGCAGCTTCTCTTTGAGATATCTGAAGAGACACTATCACTATTCTTGTCCTTTGGAGCCTTTAAGTAAAATAAAGGTTGCTTAGATGCAGCACAGTGGCATTCTGACAGTCAATCTGCTAACTGAGATGACCATAAGTTACTAATGGGCAGGTAGCAATATGCAGGGTACACATGGCAGATAAAGGGACGGCTCATGTCCTGGGCCATATGGGAAAGAATTTTTATTCCACTACATAGAATTAAAAGACTACGAACTATTTATTTCTGAATTTCCCTTCCAGTATTTTTGGAGTGTGATTGACCATGCATAACTAGAACTATGGAAATCAAACTATGGACAAAAGTAGGGTACTGTGTCACTACTCTGGTAACCATGCTAAAGATGTAACACCCTAACCTTGAACTTGCCAATATGTTGAAATGACTTACTGGCCAAAATCACTTTGGCAATGTAATTGAGCATTATCCACTGGATTTCTGTAGTCAAGAGGCTTTAAATAAGAGGGAGATAATGAAGGTCAAGATGGAAGGAAACGATAAAGACAGAAGTAGGCATCAGAGAGGACAGGGAATGTTAATCTTCTGTGTCTGAAGATGCTCAAAGATCCCATGAGTCAGGGAAGAGGACAACCATCCGGAAATGGGAGGAAATGCCTTGTTCTGGAGCTTTCTGCAGGTAGCTTTATGGACGTGTGAGTATGTATGGAGAGAGATACATATAGTAAGATACATTAATAAGATTTAATAGATTAAATGATTTATAATATATTGCATTATTATCTACATAGCTTTATATAATAAAACCATGTTGCTTTAAAAAACTAAATTTCTGGTATTTTTTTCATAGTGGCAGAAAGAAACTAACACAGCTAATAAAGGGAAAATATAATAGGGTCTAAAACAAAGCAAAAATAAAATAGTATGTATCACTGTCATTAAAATTAATAGATCACTAACTACAACTTGATGCTAATAACCTTGTTTTTGTTTTGTTTTGTTTCTGGTACTTGAGATTTTACACAGGGCCTTGTGCTTCCAAGGTAGGCTCAGTACCACTTGAGCCAAATCCCCAACTCAACCTTGTATGTCTTAAACAAATATCTCCTGAAATGATTCCAAATTATGGGTGACAACACATGCTCAGATATGGAGTATGATTTTACTTCTGTATCTAGACATAAACAATATCAAATCATTATAGAAAAATTCAAAATTAAAAAATAGAAACCGTCCTATCTTTTAACATAATATTCTCATTAGAAAACTTATCTTATTTCTCCATTTTACAGAGGAAGAAAAAAAGCTAAATATTTAGGTTAAAAATTACATGGCTAATGAGTTTCCTAGTAAGTATCGAAACACAGAGAGTCTGGTTCTAGGACTTGTGCTACACAATTTTTATTCTAAAAACTCAAAGATGAAGAACAATGGACACTTCAACACATCATTGAATTAAACAATAATTCAAAACTACACCTTCAGTTTTGTAGTACTTCAAATGAAATGCAACATCAGTATCTAACACATTGATATTACTTAGAAAACCAAAAAAATGTGGTAATGAAAATGTATTCCGAAAACTCCAGTATTTTACTAGACTTTGAAGTATTAGCTTATTTGTACTAAAACCATGGAGAAAATGTGGATGGTAGGCTGGATGAGGGGTGGGGTTTGGAGGAAAGTCATGGGAATGAGAAAAAATAAGAATCAAGATATATCATGCACAAGTACAAATTTTCAATGAGGAATGTGATCATAATGTATTCCTAAAATATGCCAATAAAATCAACTTATTAAAATATAATTCACCAAATAGCTTATCAATGCAATGAAATTATTCAAATAACAAAGTACTCCTTTTTGGAATGCTGTTTATCTGATGCACAGACATACAAATATTTTTAAAATTAAAAATATTGGTTATGGTATGTCCATTTAAGTAGAAATGATTCAAACTTATCATTTTTTATGGCAGAGTAGTACTCCATTCTGTAGAAGAACCACAGCTTTTTATCCAGTCTCCAGTGGATGGACATTTGGGTTATTTCCAAGATGTAGCAATCACAAATTGGGCTGCTATAAACATGGGTGCACATATGTCACTGTGATATGAGTCTTTTATTTCTTGTGTGTATATACCTAGCAGGGCAATGGCTGGGTCAAATGGGACCATCAATCCTAGCTTTTTGAGGATATCCTCATAAGTGAAATAAATAGGGCACAGATAGGTACATATCGCATCTTTTCTCTGGTATGAGAAAATAAAGATGTAAATGAGTCCTAGCATTGTATGTTATATATTGTAAAATAGAAAAGGCTCAACGTAAAATAAGGTGAAAGGGGACAAGGTTGAGATTGTAACAAAAAAGTAAGGAAACAAATTTTATGTATATGGGGGGTGGTAGGGTGGGTAGGGCTATGAGAAAAAATGAGAATTAAGTTGCGTCTTATACTGGTACAAATCCCCATTATGGAGTGCAATCATGATGTGTATATTTAATGTATCAATAAAGATAAATAAATAAAATAAAATAAAAAAGGAAAAAAATAAAAAAAATTGGTTATGAATCACTGTATTATTTTCAGATAAAGAAATTGAGATTAAGTAGGTGAACAAGGTTAAACCTCCTATAATTGATGAATTAAATAGATATTAAGCAGTCTAAACTTCAAATTATTCACTATTTATCTCAAAATCCCTATAAAATTTTGAGGAACTTTTATCAGATGAATTTAAAACTTATGTGTATTACCTCATGAGAGGAAAATTAATCTTTAAAATTATAGTTTTTAAAATGTACTGAAAAATTACAATAATCAGTAGTAAGATACCACATAAGACAAGAAAAAACTAGTATGTGATAAAGGGATGCCATAGTTGATAAATTAAGTATAATGTGAATCCATAAAAGAATAAAAACAGGGAAATATATCATTTCAGATTAGAAAGATGTTTGTACAAATGAAAGAAAAATAGAAAAAATGAATTTCAATAGATAATTTTTAAATTTTTGTATATAATTCAAAACTAGAAACATGTGCTCGCTTCAGCAGCACATATACAAAACTAGAAACAAAATGACTACCAATATGGAAAGTATTTTTAATATACTTGAAATCACAAAACAGGCTATTAAAAACAAACATTAATTAAACATGTAAAATTATGCAGCCTCACTTTTAGTTGATGAAAGCTAAGTTTAACAGACAGTATTACCTTTCCTTCTTGTCAAAAATGTTTTAATGGCTAATGATATATTTTGTAGGTCTCACTGAAATAGCCTTAGTAGTATTTCTTCTTCAGTTTCCAGTCTATTCTCTATGTTTGTGAGCTTAACAATTTTGATTAAATGCATAAAGTGAGATGATACATTTCTTTGTATTTTTATTACATAGCTTGTGTAACTTAGTGTGCTATCTGTCAGCAACAAGATTTCTTTCATATTTTAAAATTTTAAGGCCAAATAATATTCTATTGCATACCACATCTTCTTTTCTTTTCCTTTTTTTAAACAGTAGGAATAATTTATTGAGAGAAAGATATCTTCTGTTTAAGAGAAACACTGGACAACCAGAAAATGGGTTACCTGCCCTGCCTCCTTCACAAAAGGATCACAAAACTATGACTAACTACTAAGATTATAAGCATAGTCTCTTAGGTAAGACTGATCTAATGAGAAATTGCAAAGTGGAAAAAACTACCATCAACCAAGTAAAACTAAAACAAAACAAGTATAGTTGCTTAGATAATATTGACTAAATGATGAGCAAATGGGGAAGTCAGTCATTCAGGATCCAAGGAATGAGCAAGGACTTTGGTAAGGAGTGTGTCAGGAATCTTTCGGGGAAGATCTTGGTCTCCTACCTAGGTGATTGATATTTAGAATATCAGTTACTGTTATTCATCCCTAGGCTGTAATAGTTTCTCTTCTTTTACAATCCTGGCCTTCAAAGCAAAGAAAGTAAAGAAAGAATTTGATGGTGAAGACAAAAAAAAAAAAAATGCAAACAAAGCTTGTGAATATACAGGGTGGGAGGTTGTAGGGAGGGCAGGAGAATGGGACAAAATGAGAATCAAGACACATCATGTCTAGGGACAATTTGCAATGATAAATGAGATCATAATGTATATCTAAAATGTACCAATAAACTCAATAAAGGGGGAAAAAACCAATGCTGGCCTTCAGTGACTGTGTCTTGACTGTCTTTCACAGTGGCTCCTTGAGGGCCATCGTCTAACGGTCTAATTAACTGACTCATCTCTAACCATTGCTCCTCTGAAGTACCCCTAACACCCAGACCATTCTGGGTACTTCCAGCTGAAAAGGGTCAGAGTTTTGACTGCAAGTCAGAGTTACTCTACAGAGGGTCTGCCTAAAGACCCTCAGTGTGTGCCAGGTGTTGTCAACTATTTTGAGTTGATTATGGTGTGATATAAGGGTTCACCTACACTCCTCTGTATTGGAATATCCAGTCTTCTCAAGATTATTTTTTTAAAAATTGAAGTCTTTATTGGTACATTACATATATACATCATGATTTCATACAACAACGGGAATTTGTACCAGTATATGACACAACTTAATTCTCACTTTTTCCCATAACCCTACCCACCCTACCACCCCCACCCCCATATACATAAACTTTGTTTCCTTTCTTTTTGTTATAATCTCATTATTTTTACCCCTTCACTCCATTACGCTTTGAGTGTTTTCTATTTCACAATATATAACATACCATCTAGAACTCATTTATATCTTTATTTTCTCATACCAGAGAAAAGATACGATATTTACACATCTGTGACCTATATATTTCCCTTATGAGGATGTCCTCAAGGTACGTCCATGTAAGTGTAAATGATTCAAACTTATCTTTTTATGGCAGAGTAATACTCCATTCTGTAGAAGAACCACAGCTTTTTTATCCAGTCTCCAGTTGATGGACATTTGGGTTGTTTCCAAGACTTAGCAATCACAAACTAAGCTGCTATAAACATAGGTGCACATATGTCACTGTGATATGAATCTTTTCATTTTTGTGTGTATATACCTAGCAGAGAGATGGCCGGGTCAAATGGGACCTCCAATCCTAGCTTTTTGAGGAATATCTCCACCGAAGTTGTCTGAGTTTACATTCCCACCAACAGTGGAGAAGGGTTTCTTCTTCTCTGCAGCCTCGCCAACATTTGCTGTTGGCTAATTCTGACATGGCAGCCATTTTTTGCACAGTTAGACGAAATCTCAGTGTTGTTTTCATCTGCATCTCTCGAATGACTAATGATGTTGAGCATTTCTTCATATGCTTCTTAGCTGCTCTTACTTCTTCCTCTGAAAAGTGTTCATTTCAGATGCCCATTTTTGAATTGTGTCTTTAAATTTGGGTGGATTGATTTTTTTTGAGCCCTTTATATATTCTAGATAGTAGCCCTTTGTCTGAGAGGCGGCTGGTAAAGATTCTTTCCCATATTGTTGGTTGTCTTTTCACTTTGTTGGTGGTTTCTTTTGCTGTGCAGAAACCTCTCAACAGGATCAGATCCCATTTATCGATTTATTTTACCAGTTCTTGTGCTATGGGGGATTTGTTCATGAAATCTTTCCCAAAACCAATGTCTTCAAGAGTTGTACCTAACCTGTTTTGTAGTAGGTTTAGAGTGTCTGTTTTAATATTTAGGTCCCTAATCCATTTTGATTTTATTTTAGTACATGGTGAAAGAGCTAGGTCTAGTTTTAGTCTTTGGCAGGTTAGAGTCCAGTTTGTCCAGCACCATTGGTTAAAGAGGCTATCCTTCCTCCACTGAGGGTGTTTGGCTCATTTGTCAAAAATGAGATAGTGTAGTGTTTCTGGAGTTGTTTCTGTATCTTCTAATCTACTCCACTGGTCCTTGGGTCTGTTGCTTTGCCAGTACCATGCAGTTTTTATCACAGTGGCTTTGTAGTACAGTTTCAAGTTGGGGATCGTAATACCCCCCATCATGTCCTTATTGCTTAGAATTGCTTTTGCTATTCTAGGTCTTCAGTGATTCCAAGATTATTTATTAAAGACACTGTCCTTTTCCCATTGTGTGTTGTTAACATCTTTGTCAAAAAGTAGCTGACCATAAATGCATGACTTCATTTCAGACTCTGTATCTGTTTCATTTGTCTATGTGTTTTTGTGTCAACAATAGCTTTGTAATACATTTTGAAATTAGGTAACAAGATGCCTGCAGGTTTCTTTTTGCTTTGCACTAGGTTGTCCCATCTATATATGATCTTTTGTGACTTGACTTGAAGATTATGATTGATTTTTTCCATTTCTGAGAAAAAAGTGACATTGAGTCTTTCACAGGCATTGCATTCAATTCATTGATCACTCATGTAGAGTAGGCATTTTAATACTATTTATGCTTCCAATTTGTGAATAGAATATTTTTTCATTATTTGTGTCTTCTCCAACTCTTTTTATCAAATAATTATAGTCATCCATGTACAGATCTTTCATGGTCTAGATTGAATGCATTGAAAGAACTTGTGTGCCTCCCTTACACAAGGGCCATACTGACCTGCTCTGTGTTGTCACAATTTTGGTTTATGTGCTACCAAAGTGATGTACACATACTGTCAGTTATTATTTATTTCTAAGAATTATTTGTGTATTCTAGATGTAAATACCTTGTTATATAAACAAGTTTTAAATATTTTTCCCTGTTAAACTTTTTTTTAAAAAAAAAATTCATGATGATGTCCCTTAAATTGGGAAATATTTAACTTTGATAAAATCTTTTTTATATATTCTTACTCATATTGTGAATGTTCTGTGAAAGGAAGCATTGTTTACCATAAGATTGTAAAGAATTTACTCCAAATTTTCATTTACAAATGTTGTAGCTTTCTAATATTTAAATCTAGGATATATTTGAAATTAATTGTCTATTTGGGGAATTAAATATACAATTTAATTCCTTTGCAGGTGACCTTCCAATGCATTGGTTGAAAGGACTATTCTTTCCTCATTGAATTTGCTTGGCACTCTAGTATTATTTTTACTATTATTTGCTGACTTCCCTAGACTAATTTTGTAAAATCTATATTCTTTATCAGGTGTAGGCATTGAGCCTGTTTAGGAAGCTAGTCAGGAATGGACAAGGTGATTTATATGTCTTGAATCAGTAAGTCTCCCAGATTTTACGAAGTAGCTCTCTATGTTATTGTAAGGCATGTTTCAACATTCCAAAAAGTAGTAAAACAATGTCTTAGCCATCATTTCCTGCTTGTGGAGTCCTGAAGTTCAGCTAGAGTAAAAGGTGAGGTCACTCTTAGCTCTTTTTAAAATTTTTAGAATATGTACAGTTCTTGACATTTTAAATAGTAGAATTTTATATCCACATGTAAAAACATTTTTGCTTATATTTCTCTTTAAAATTTTTGATCAGTCTTTGTTAGTATTGGAAACTGTTTCCATTTCAGGCCGATTGGCTGTTAAAAATTAGCACTCCTTAGTTTCAACATATGATCTAAGAATGGAGTTATGTCCACCTAACAAGTACTGAGTTAGATCAAATTGGAGAAGGAACTTTTCAAAGAGCTTTTGGATTGTAATATTCTGCAGGAATGGGGCTTGTGAGAGGTATGTATGGGGAACCTTCAAACCTAACACACTGGTTGGTTGGCTGTTTTCTCAGTTCCACAGTTGTAAGCCTTCTGGCATTTTAAATTACTAAGGATCTGAGGGTAGGAGGATGGTAAAAGGATAAGTTAAAAAATGTCATAAACATAAGAGTTCTTAGAAATTTTCAGACATTTTTCCCAAGAAAATTCTTTGTGGATATTTATAAGCCTTTGATTAATTTCCAAGGTCCTACAAAAGTAGTTTTTGATTATTTTTATCATTTTCCTCAGTGTTTTTGTGAGAAAGCAGATTTTTCATAGATCTTTATTACATAATGTCCAATGTGTTTCTCTTAAATTTTTAAAAAATGATTTTATTAATTCATTCTTAATTTATTTTTAATATCATTTATTCTATTATTTAAATTACTTAAACTCTATTTAAGCTATAGTGTTCTGAACATGGCAAACAATTATGTAATTTACTGCTTAAATTCTTGAATCTTACTAATGGAAATAAAACTTTTGTACATAGAGAAGGGAGAGAGCATGAGGGAGAAATGTGATAAAATAAACATTTTTTGAAAGTTCATCAATAAAGTTTTAAAAAATAAAAGTTTTAAATGAAAACCAAAGTATCAATGTGGTACATAGACTTTCTTAGAATACTTTTTATGTTAAATTATTAAGACATATTTGGAGACTATCTTAATAGGAAGTTAGTTTGAAACACTCATTTGAAAAGAAACGAGAGGACTGAAAGCCATTATCTAGACGCTACAGAAAAACACAAGGTTCTTTAAATTTATCTCAATAAAAGACCACAGTGCTGAAGCATAAATAAGGAGAGATGAGAGGAGAGAATAAAAGGTGAATAAATTGGACAGCAGAGAGAGCAAAAGGGAAGGACTCTGGCTGGTGACTGGACCCCATGAAAAGGACAACTGAGAAATTCCTCTTAGTAACTGGTCAAATATCTTTTAGGAAAACTTATTTCTAGGGCCAGGGATTTAGCTCAAGGGTCCCGGCAAGCACAAGGTCCCAAGTTCTATCCTCAGTAACCCCATACCACAATGCTGGGTGTGGTGATTTATGCCTGTAATGCCAGCACATGGGAAGCAGAGGCAGGAGGACTTTGAGGCTGAGTTGAGAACCAGCCTGAACTAAAGACCCTGTCTTAAAACAAACAAACAAAAACCCCTTAGTTTTATAAAAAGAAATATTAATATCCAAACTCTCAAAAAGTTATAATCATAACAACTCCAAATATAAAATGAAATAAAAGTAAAAGGGTAAAGGCATATATAAACTTCTCTTAATTCACCACCTGTTTTTAATCACATTTCTCTGATGACGAACTTTCTCAGTCTTACTAAACCACTGGGTCACCCATTGGAATGGACCGTTTATGCTTCTCATTTGGGAGGATATATTGTTCCTACAGTGTACTTATGAATCTTGTCACAAAGCTCCCATGGTTGGTTGAAAATTACAAAGAATGCCAACTTGAAACCCAAGGATGATTATGATGAATTTGAGGAACTTCCATATCAATTTAATGTTGATTCTCCTGAACTGGATGATTTGTCATGAAAGGGGACTGTCAGAGAGTTTATGCAGTGTGATTTATATCCTTGGAAACTTCTTACCAAAGGAAAGCACCCAGATGAAAGAAATACTTTGATGAATTTTTGGAGCAGGGTTTGGTTTCATCTCCACCTTTGATGACACACATATTCATTTAAGCTGACTTTACCATTTATCTAATGCTCCAAAATTTAAATTGGTTGCCTTGATTCTCCATTTTAGATTCAAGAAACGAGGTCAAATCCAGTGCCTTTGCATTGCTCACGCATAATTTCAAGGTGTTCAATAAAATGATTCCACAGCATAGGTGAACCACAGAGTTTCAGAAAATATTTTGGGAATTGTAAGAATCCTTTATGATTCTTTCCTCATGTTATTAGCCAAGAATAATGCTTAATATATCAATACCTATGTTTGATGGAAAAAACATTTTCTTTTTTCTACATATAAAGCAACTGTGAAATTCTATATGTACTCTTCTGTAGCTATGACACTTGAAAAATTTTCACTATAATGTAAATCAGGTAAGTCTGAATTCCCAGTAAGTAATTCACTACATGCAAATATTTCGGTATGTATTGAGAGTAAGGTTAAATTGACTAGTCACATACTGCTAGCTATTAACTTGAAATTTTTCTTGAAATTTAAATATTATACAATTCTTTGCTTCAGAGCCTCTGTTATTTCTTGCATTGTCCATTTCTTGGTTCTGAGGTATCTATTTTATTCCACCACAAATTTACATTGGCACAATTCACTCACTGTGTATTCCCATAAGTTAAGGCTTTATTCATCTTGTCCTGTCATATGAATATTTTCTGTTTTATTTATTGTATATTTATTCATTTTTCTTGAGTTCTGTTATGGATTAGATCAAGAATGACTCAATCGTGATGTGTATATAAAATGTAAAAAAAAACAAAAACAAAAAAAGAATGACCCTCCCTCCACCTCTCCTGTACTCAGAGGTGGGGCTTGAGAAAGATGGCTGGACAACGAAGGCACCATGTTCATCAGGGTGCTTATCTGTCAGTGAACGCAGTGTCTGTGTGCTGTTGGGAGGTAGGTCTGCCCGGGTCTCTGTCTGCTTCTGTCATGAAGTGAGTAGCTTATTCTCTGCTGCGCTCTTTGCCATCCTATTTCTGACTTGGAACTAGCCAACCATGGTATGTAAAAATGAGTCAGCCTCTCCTCCATAAAGTAGTGGGTGTGAGGTATTTTGTCTCAGCACTTCAGAAAGTGACTAAGAGGATCAAAACCAAGCATGCTCCACCAGTGAGCTACATCCCAGATTTATCTCCTCATCTGCCCCTCTCCCTCCTGCCCCTCCTGCTCCTGCTCCTTTTTCATTTCTGGAAACAGTGTCTCACTGACTTGCTCAGGTGGAACTCAAACTTACTATTCGTTTGTCTGTGCTCTTTCCTCTAAATCTTGTCTTACCCTTTATCCGAGTCTAGGTTCAAATGGACATTCTTCCATGAACTTTTTCTTCATTCTCCTTGTACTATTGGTAAAATACTGCTTACTGTCTGAATTAATTTCCTTTGGAATAATATTTTTTTAAGTCATTTAGAGGCTACCCTTCCCACTACTGCAAAGTCCTTTGGAGCAGAGATTGTTTTATTTATCTAACATTTTCATAAACTAGAACTTAAATATTTGGTGTTTTGTATTAGAAAGGAGTCAAAAATGTAGTCTCCCATAAAAATTTAGTAGAAAAAAGCCCAAATTTGCTTCATTTTTATAATTCATATTTCAGTATTTATGGAGAAAACCCAAAGAAAAATACATCATAAGGGGGGAAAACATTAGATTTAGTTCTATGTAGTACAAAACTTCAATTCCATGCTGAATTTTTACAGAGCAAAGAGATTAAGAGTGTGAACATAATTTTGACTAAATAAGGTGACACATTATTTAAGCAAGTGTGTACATTATTTTGAGTTAAATTCATACTTGGTATCTAGCACTCCAATAGCAAAGAGGAATGGCTGAACTTTTCAACTTATCACTGGTTATTTAGACATTACATAGATGTGGCCAAAGGGAATCTCTCCAGAATCACCTGAAAGAAATTTTTCTTCAACAGAATATGATCATGAGAAAATAAAATCCTTCTGTTCTCAAATGACACTTTAAAGTTATGAAACTAGAGTGCAGGGAAAATTAGCTCAGCCATGGATTATCAAAATAACAGCAATGTAAACCAGGTATCAATTTATAATACTTGTGACAATAAATGGACTCTGATTGAAATTGTCAGAAGTGGTCTTTGACAACAAAAATAAAATATCAAACACATAGTAATGTAGAAAAGTTTAACAATGAAAAACATGACACTTCCTTTTATAATATCACAGAGTGAACTTAGCTGACTGATAAAGTTCAAAAAGGCTATTTTATGTGAATTTACTACTTAATTAAAGAGTTGTCAACATCTTTAGCTACCTTTTGCACTGGTGCAGATTTTTTTTTTTTTTTTTTTTTGAGACAGGGTCTCTCTTTGTAGTTCAGGCTGGCCCTGGGCTCAGCATCCAACTCACATCACAGCAATCCTCTTGCCTCTGCCTCCCGAGTGCTGGGATTACAAGTGTGAGCCACCATGCCCGGCACTGTGGTGTGGGTACTGATTGCTGATGGGCGTAAGTCTCCAGTATTGTATGTGGTTACCATGGGTTCGAACCCGGGCCCTTGCACTTGCAAGGCAGGCACCAGAACCACTGAGCTAAATCCTTGGCCCCGGTGCACATATGTTACACTTGGTTTAAGTTCATTTTTTGCAGTTGCCTGATTGGTTCTCAGCTGAACAGCGATGGAGTTTTCCAGTTTCTGTTGCCATTGAAGGGAGTGACTGGTCTAGATCTCAGATATGTCAAAGACAGTTTAGTGCCAAAACTGAAAACTTCTATGATATTGAGATCGGAGGAAGTTCAGGCACAATGCTTTTAAAAGACAGAAAGAAAACATAGTGTTTGCCAAATGGAATGGTGAGTCAGGATGTGGCGGAGCACCAGGAAGCACATTGTCTGTGCAAACCCACCTCCACGATCATGTTCCATCCGTGACAGCCTCAATCATGCTGAAGCACTCTCATTTGACTTCTTCTGTCCATCTCAGTGACCTGTGGTCCTTGAGCTGCGAGGCTGTCCTATGGAGAGGAACCCACTCTGGTTTCCCATACCCCCCACCTCTCCACCCACTTATCAGAAACTAATTTGAAAGAATGGAGCAGAGACCTTACAAATGCCTAAAGACCAGAACTTCTGTCAAGGGGAAAAGAAATGGAAAAAAGAAGAAAGAGAATAAATTCCCAAATCCCTGCACATGCAAAAGCTTTCTTATTTTTTTTCCCACTTCTGAAGAAGATGAGTCAAGTAAGAACCCATTCAAAACCACATGAGTAAAAATGAAGTTATGTTTTTCACAGCCTTTAGAACAGGCAGAGGGATGAAAATGAGGGCGAGTTCCCTATAGTCAAACATGCCCAGAAGTAGCAAACTTTGACTTAGCCATGAGCCAAATAAGCTGCTCCTGAATAATCAGGTCTTGGTTTAAATCCATAGAGATACCCCTTTTATGTGTGTGAGGTGGACTTTTGATTTTATCTCCGGGACAAAGTTTGAAGTTATTTTGTGACTATGGCATAAAAAAATGAAGGAAGTGCTTGTCATGTCCGCTCCTGTAGGCTTCCGGGAGTGTGTTTAACTCCCTCGTGTGTTTTACGTTTTGAATTGTTACCACTCAAGTGTCACAAGGTTTCAACTACTTAAGCCCCAGACACTTGTGTGCAAACGCCTTCTAAAGGCAATTTGCCAGGCAAATATCACTTTAGGACTTGAATCCTTAAATGCAAATGTTATCCCCAAAATTAGAGCTTTCTGATTCTTTTCCTCTTTCTTTCACCACATTCAGTGAACAGATAACAGCACATTGCTGCATTACACGTCCCCAAAAATGATTTCTTAATTTATAGGAGGAAAAAAAGTGTCAAAATTCATCTCTCGTCTTTGTGATGCAAGGTCCACAGGCCCAGTTCTTATTCCTGCGTATGAGAGAAAATGAATCAGAAGCAGCAGAAACAGGGTTTCTCAGTAGACACGAACACTAGTATGCCAAGCCCAGTGTGTCTGTTTTCTTTTTCCCGGTTTTACTGTACTGCAGTACTAAAATGTATGTGGCTATTACGTCTTTTGTAACCATGGAAAATCCTTCATGTGATGATCCTCTGTTTTAGATAATCCTATTCCATCTCTGCGCAGGAGGTTCGCTCAGCATAGAGTGCTTGTCTAGTGTGCACAAGTCCCTGGGTTCATTGGGCGTCACCAGAAAATGAGGGACGTATTCCGCTGTCCCATGAATATGAAGCATAATCAGTTCTACTTTTTCCAGGTCGATATATCTTTCTGGATGAGTTTTAAAGTGAACCAGGGAACTGAAGAATCACTCTAGTCCCTCGTACAGTGCAATTTTATTCTTACAGTGAAAATGCCAATGCCAATTCAGGAATGAAAATTTTAAAAGTATCAAACCTCAGAGCACAATTTTGGACTGAAAACGTGCATGATCAAACCAATGCTATATGCTGCTGTACCCAAAACAAGTTCTAGCAGGGAAACGTCTTAAGCTGTTAAAAAATAAAAGGCTCTGGAAATTTATTTTTCTGCAGATTTTATCGCCAATAATTAATATTTATCTAAATTCACCCATGTGAGTTTAACCAGTTCTTAAGAAGAGTGTATATTGTTTATTTGGAACAAAAGTAAATTGAGCAGAACTATTACTAAGAAGATTTAAACAATTATGCAAAATATATTTTGTAAAATACATAAAACTGATAAATCACACACAAATGAGGCATAAACTAATTTCATAGATTAATCTGGGCAAAGAAAATAATGCTTTCTGTGCTAAAGGGATGAAGTGAAATCTGATCATGGAGACAGTCAACATGACTGAGTTTGAAAGTATGAAATAAGGGATAAACACTAGTTTTATTTTGTTAGTTGCAAGAATTTCACTTCTAGTGAAAAAATCATAGTTCTCAGATTATAAAAGAATCCCTTAATTAATGATTCATTGCAAAATAGATTTTTAATAAACAGGTATGTAATAGTAAGAGTCATCTTTATAAATTCTTGTCTTTCCTCTTCTTTGTCCTTTTTCTGTCAGAAAGTAGCAATGCCCTATTAGACATTTTACTGTTAGTTTCAAAATTAATAACCTTGTCTTTTTATACTACAATAAGACATCTCTGGTAGCATTGCTATTCTTAACCATTAACTCAATGAAGAGCTTCTTTCTCTCTCGGAATATGCATTCTATCCATGAATCCATGAATCCGTAAGATCAAAGGAAACAATGACCAAAAAAAAGGCAACATAATAACTACCCAAGTTAAATTGCTATGGCAGAATCATGTTTTAACTTTAAAAGTGTAGTTAAACTTTCTGGTTAAATTATGCAGCCATTAAATAACTTTGAGTAAATTAATGAGGTGCCATTAAGAGATTTCTTGAAAGTTTTTATCAGCTGTAAAATATAATAGCTTTAAGCTCTGGAAGGTTCTACTTAGTTGAAGATTCTCATCTCTTCATGATTTTCTGGTGACAATTTCTCTTCTAAGAGTCAAAAACAACTGAGATAACTGAAGCAAGGCAGGGATGATTCTCTCCTTTTCACATTCAACTCATGAGGTGAGAAGTGAAAGAGTTACACAGTGTAATGGTGGTAAAGAACTGGAGTGTCAATGAGACAGGAAGGTGACAGACTCAGAATAAGTCCCCCAGGTGCTCACCACATACACCGGATAAAGATTCCCTTGGGAAGATGTTCTCATTACTTCTCAGATACAGTTCAGTAATTCAATAGCACTAGATTACCATTAGTCACAAGATCAAAATATGTTGCTTTCCATGCTTTTGTTCATTTATTTGTGTATGCCACATACAGACTGAAAATTATGATCTTCACCTTCCTGCAAAGCCAGGCAGCAGGTTGCTTACATGCTGAAGCATGATGCATGAAACGTGGGTTCTATAGATACTGTCTCCATTGCGCATGTATAAAAGTAGTTCAGAGAAATAATTTATTCTAGTGATACTTGCTTTAAAAAGTGTTGATTCTTTTACGCTAAAATTATTAAACACATATACACATCATAAGAATATCTACACACACACACACACACACACACACACACACACTCAAGAAAACCAGGAACTAGATGTGACTTTCAAAGCTTATATTTTCAAAAATCTCCCACTATTTTTTATGCTACTTCCAAACTTTTGTCATTGTTCAAAGGGACTTTCTTTTGAAACCAGTCACCCTCCAGGAACTATATTCTCCACTTTAGAATATAAAGTTCTTCTTACTAAAATCAGAAATTGTTGAATAATGTAATATCTATTTGAATATGAAATATGCATGTTTTGTACTGCAATAGAAGTGGAGAACATAAAGATCCTAGAAGCTAGTTATTTTGTTACACACTTGCTGACTAAATATGTTAGGTACATACCTTACAACTTATATATTTTATTTTTTCTTTGTCATAAAATATATATACCTTTTCCAAGATATCTAAGTTAACTACACACTCACTCCACAAACTGAAGATGTGAAGGGGGAAGAGTTGTGCAGCTCATTACTTACAAGGTCAGAAAGAAGGGGGTATCCACTTTCACAGGCCAGCTAAATTCTTCTGATAAAATGAGGAAAACTGTAATAAAATCTGTGAAATTGGGAATTACCACACTACCAGATTGTTACAGATTTTTATGTTTCATAAAGACAATTCCTAGTACTTTAGTTGGTAGTTTTGCAATGATGGTCATTCTTATGTTTGAAATCTGTTTTGAAGAATTAGCAAAAGAGTCCTTAATTTGGTTTGGGCCATATTTTTAAAGAAATAATATCAATATATACATGGAAACACCATGAGAGAATGAAGAGAAAGTTATTCTTCTCTTAAGTAAACTGTTTTTTTTTTTTTTAATGCCAAAGTGGTAAGTAAGCTGCAAGAAATGAGAATGAGAAAGGAGTGGATAGAGTTTAGGAAATAATTAAAGACAAGCATATCCTCATCAAAATATACTCCCATTGAAACAGTAGTGATTAGGACTCCAAAAAAAAAAAAAAAAAGAAAGAAAGAAATCATCAAACGCTGCTATTTGTACACTATGCTACTGTAGAATTACTGCTGACTTGTGGTTTGTGAATACTTGTGAATGGTTCATCATAAAGAAATTTTTATCTGCAGGTGTACTTGACCTTTTGTCATTCTAACCATCCAGCGGCTGATTCAGTCACTTTCTTGTCAGGCTGCTTTTGTCCTCCAGCATACTCACCTTCCAAAATACAACAAAATACAAATAAATGTGAGTTCAAAAGTCATGATTGCCAAGAAGTATGACATTTTCAGTGACTTTTGTCAATTGGGTTTTACATCAGCAAAACTTAAGGTAATAACATTTATATATTTCATAGATATTCACTGAAAAGAAATATTTGGTCTTGTCTTTTGTCTTCTTTGCTTTCCTAGTTTGGAGCTAAATCAGCTTTTAAACCTCAGAAACTTTTTATTTATTTATTTATTTTGCAAAATCTATGTTCACAAAAGCTATGATAATGAAAGAGAAATAGATATTAAATTATAAAATTATTAGATTTCTAACTTCTCTGTATTACTATGAAGTTTAGACGTATATTTTAAATCTTAGGATAAAATTGATGTCATTTTAAATAATTAAGTAGACATCCTGATGTTCAGCAAGTAATACAGAAAATTTTCCAATGTTATAATTTTTCCATTTTTTTCTTTAAATTGCCTTTAAAATGTCATCTTGATGACAAAAATTATCATTTCCAATTACTTAAATGCAATCTAAAGGTGTAGTTTTAAAATACTGATGGGTTGATTGTTTTGTAGTTGTACAGACATAGTATTTTGTGGTGCAATTTCAAATCCAAAAGGATTTTTTCATGAGCAATAGAAGTAGATGGTATACGATGGATACAGTTTTCAAAAACAAAATAAAACAAATATGATGCCCTCTATTTGTGTTCATTTAATAATTATTTTGACCAAAGAGCTTTCGTTTAAGTTACATGTTGTAAATAATTGCTTGTATAATTGTACAAATAATTTAATGTGGAAAAAATCAACATCAATAATGAAAACAGCAAAACTGTTAAGGGAACCTTTTGATCAATGAATTAGAGATTCTGGTGTATGTAAATGAAAGGTAATGAACAAACACTTCCGTGTATTTGTATTGTGATTTTCTATTTCTATGTGGGACATCTCTTAAGACTCATTTAGTTTTCTGTGCTAGTTTTTATTATCATTAGAATGCTGTGTCTTTATCACATATACTCTCATGGGTACTCATAGGCAGCTACACACACACACACACACACACACACACACACACACACACATACACACACATACTTCAGGAGGGAATCAACAGATGTGTTTTTGTATGGGAGTCCTATCACTTTTTCTGAAACAGTGAAGACATTACTTTCAAGTAGTTTTAAATTTCAAATCAGCTAGATCCACATTTAATCTAGACATGTTGGTTTAACATCATACCACTCCAGACCTTTTAAAGTTCAGGAGCTGTAATATAAAATTTTTCCTCATATCGCACCAATAAATTGAGAAGTGTAGTGTATTTCAACCCTACCACAAGAGTGACTGTAAAATGAAACAAAAACTTTAATTGAGTTTTGCCGATTAGCATACACTCACTCATAAGTATGTTTGAAGTGTATAT
Organism: Petromus typicus; assembly: GCA_004026965.1. Lineage (NCBI taxonomy): Eukaryota > Metazoa > Chordata > Mammalia > Rodentia > Petromuridae > Petromus > Petromus typicus. Next base: position 22,825 of record PVIR01008172.1, read on the forward strand.
TTACATTATTAAAAAAAGAAAAAAGAGACCTACCTAGACGGTGTGCGGTACCCAGGAGGAAATGGCAAATAAATAAACAAACTCAGTTCAACTTTTTTTTCCCTCTTGGCTATTGGTCACTTTACATGCCACCACATTACATGAGGCTGAATTCGTTTTCCCTGGAGACCACCTTTGTAATGGAGTTATTTAGTATTTTGTGAAACTAAGCGGCCAAACGAGAGAGGCACTTGACACCTCCAGCCAGTATCTCAGTTCTTTTCATATTGTCAATAGCTCTACTGATAGCACTGTTCTTTTGACAGCTAAAAGCAGATGTGTGGGTTAAGTATGGGAGCAATTCAAATGTCCATAGTAAACTGCAGGGGGGCAGCAAGAGCTCAGAGAGCAGCAGCTTTAAAGTAATTGACTAATACAGTAAGGATATTAAAGTCATTTAGTGCCAAAAGGGAACACACTGATCCCTGACCCTCAGCCACTTTGGAGTAATCTAGTATTCAATCCAGCGTGTAATGACTGCCAGGCCTGTCAATCCTCCAGGCTCTCCAGTCAAATGCCTGTGGCTACTATTGGCTTATGGTAAAAGGACAGAAATGGAAGGAAATGCCTCTCAATCAGTCTATGATGTGATAATGTTATTGCTCCAATGTATTCTATATTGTCCCTGCATAGTTTAATCTGGTGAGACCCATGTCAAAAAATTGCCCTTGCTCCCCAGAGGTCTTTACTCAACCTTTTAGTGATACAAGTGGATTTGAAAGGAAAGGGGGTAACTTACTTGATGAATTGTTTCCATCTAATACATTAAAAAAAAAGAGGTCAGTTGTCACTTAAAGGCTATCCACAGAAGGCAAAAATTAGTAGTATGCTGGTAATCTGATTTGTAAACTCTTGCTTTCTTCTTATTGGACTAGGCAAAATATTTTACAATAAAAATATTGACACAGAACTCTGTTTACATGTTGGCTGATTCATATTCAGTGCACGTGCCAAGAGGGACTGAAATAGGGGGAGATGTCATATTAACAAAAAAAGGAAGATTTTCTCTTTTCTTCCACTTGGAGCCTAGAAGAGTTGGCCAACTTCTTTCAGCTTGCATTTTAAATTAGATGTTTTGCCCTTGGAAAATATGATTATTGTTTACCGGCTGAGGAAAAAGAGATAGAATACAGAAAATTGCTGTCTTTTGTTAGTTTTGATTGTACTAATTAAAGCAGTAGAAACTGACCCACATAGAGTCTCTCAAGTTGAAAAGTCAGGGTGAAATAATGATTATTCAAGTCTCATTTTAGTATCATACAAAGAGTCTTTGTATTTCTAAGCTACTCCGTCATTTACTTTTCCAAACATACTATATAAAATCTTTGGAAAGAGAAAGCGCCTATGATGATAACATTATTATTTTTAGAGAACATTAAAGTTATATAAGAGGAAGCATTTTATCTATTTCTGTTTTGTAAGAGTCTGCTCAGCACTCTGTAAGGAAAGTTATATCCAAAGCCAGAAAGAAAGTGAACAACTATCTGCTTGTTGACTTTGAAATAACTTTGGTATCAAACACAAATGATTTGCAGCCTCCTCCAACTTTTTGTCATTCAGCTCTAAAATAATTAACAAAAGTCTGATTGCATTATAAAAAGCATTTTATACATGTTATCTATTATTCTACTTGATGCATGATTTATTTTTTATACACTATTTTGATAGCAGAAAAGCAATAGAGGAAAATCTTACATTTGAGTTCAGTAAATTCCCAGACTTTAGGGGCAGAGTAAGTGCAAGAGGAGTCCCATCAGGACATCTCGGGCAATTTTTCATTAGTGCCCACGACAAGCTGTTTCACCACAGGCTTTTGTTTTCATGGAAAGTTCAAATACAGCAGGAAAGGATATGGTGCATTATTAACACAAGTGTATTATTACCTATTATCTATTATATATGTGTGTGTGACCTGTGTCACCTAGAACATTGATACTCTTCATTATTATGTGCTTCACTAGAATAAGAGAAATGGTTACAGAGCTTTAGATTTCTTTTTCTGGTTGTCTAATTATCTGCTTAAAGTTTTCAAATCTTTCCTAAGAGGTGAGGTACAAGGAAAACCTCAATAGGTCAAGAGTATCCCAGGGCTTCAAAGGATTGCAGGATTAATTTGTCTACCTTCTTTCTATTCTGACCTTAGTCATGGCATTATAAGTGAGGGTATATTTCATCCAAAATTCCAAAATTTAACATTTGTGTATCTGCAAGAAGCCATACGACCCTAAAATAAGAATTCAGTCCCACAGACAGAGCAAAACAAAACAAAAAATTTATCTTTGCAGCTGCACCTTTATTGTGAGCTTCTTCAATGAGTTGAAAGCTCATTTCTTTCCACAAAGAGCTAATAAAATTCAGTGAGTCACTTTTTACTCTTTATAATAACCTCATGTTCTTACTGACAGTTGTTAAATATATATTTAGTCTAGGCTAGAACAAATGTGCAAAGCATCATTCTATTTGGGTTAATTGAGTAGGTGCTTCTTTAGCTTCAACAGAATTAAGGGCACATATCTTATTTCTCATGGTCAATATGTGATTGAAAAAAATTCATTCCTTTAGCAAATACCGAATTTCAGTTGTGCATATGGCAGTATGCCAAACTCTGTAAGGGGGTACCAAGAAGAAGAAGAAAACATGATTGTTAATCTCAAAAAGCTTACAAACCCATATGAGAGGTGAGGCACTAAACAAACAAGTATTGCACACAGTTGAAAGGGAAGGCTTTAATTCAAGTTTATTAAGCACATACGGCTAGCCAGCAGGCCTAAGTAATTAGTTCACACAGCCACATTGCAAGATGATCATTTGTTAAGCTGTACTACTAAGGCTAAGGAAAGTCACCTTCTTACAAAGCTAGTGTAGTATCTGAAACATGTTCTTTTGGCTCAGAGTTCCATGTTATGCCAGTAAGAATACGACATGTCCGTACAGGTACAATAATACTGAAATTCCCCCAAATGAGTATAATTCAAGTCAATTGAAACCTTTTTTTTTAATTTAAAGAAAAGTAAGACTCCAACCATCAACTATGAGTTATGGTGCATAAAAATAATAGTATATGAGCTTATCTCTTAATAAATTCACTTGAATAATTTTAGTATTAGGAACTATATCTTATTATAATGTAGTAAACAATATAGAAGTTTAATAAACACTGAATTGGTGCAATGTGTGTATATAGAATATTTTTATAGTGTTAGGGTCTAAAATTTCTTGAGCAGTTAGCACGAAGAATTTTCTAGAAAATAGTAATCCTGTCAAGTGTCAAACTTGTGAGAAGACAATAGGTATATTAGCTAATAAATGGCTTAGTCTATTTATACTATCAAGATTGCTTCTACATTTTAATTATAATTTGATGAGAAGGAGATAAAACAGTTATGCATAAGAAGTAAATATATTATCTATCTTCTATGAATTTATTATTATTATTATTGTTGTTGTTGTTATTGCTACTATTATTTAATTTTTTTTTTTTTTTAGGTTTATGGAGACAGGGTCTCACTTTGTGGTTCAGGCTGGCCCTGAGCTCAGCCTCAAACTCACATCACAATCCTCCTGCCTCTGCCTCCCGAGTGCTGGGATTACAGTCGTGAGCCACCACGCCCAGCACTGTGGTATGTGGTACTGGTTGCTGCTGGGTGTGGGTCTCCACACCCAGTATTGTTATGTGGTTACCAGGGAATCGAACCCGGGTCCTTGCGCTTGCAAGACAGGCGCCAGAACCACTGAGCTAACTCCCCGGCCCCTATTATTTAATTTTTTGAGACAAAGTCTTGCTTTGTAGTTCAGGCTGGCCCTGACCTAACTATATAGCCCAGGCAAACCCTGAACTCAGATAAATCCTTCTGCCTCTCCATCACTAGTTCTGGGATTACAGGCATGAATCACCACACCCAGCACTGTGATATGTGGAACTGGAGATCAAACTCAGAATATTACGCTTGCCAGGCAGATCCCAGAAGCACTGGGATAAATCTCTGCCAATCTTCTATGAATTTTATAAATCTATTTTTAATGTAAAATTGGATCAAATAGTTAAAATTGAAGAATGATTAGACTACCATCTACATTTACATTTCCACTCTCACATCACTGACTAGGAAGCAATTATCCTATTAAAGGCCATCGTAACAACCTTAGAGCTTTTGGGTTTTCCTTTTTAGTGTTCAGAAGTTACAAGTATCTCTTTATTCTGTTTTTTCCTTTGTCTTTGTATTTAAACTTTAAAAAATTGTAAACTGTAGTACTCATTCAAACTGTACAAAACATAAATAGTACAAAAATTTTCACCAGTGAGAGTAAGAGTAGCTGTTTACCTGATCAAGATGTACAAGATAGACAGTGACCCCCAAACACCTTGGGGCTCTAACTAGTTAGTATATCCCATCTATTTTTTCCTCCTTCTCAAAGACAAGCACTGCCTGTTTTTATAACTGATAGTGTGACTATCAACTTGAATTTGCATTTGATCTTTTTGAATTACATACACAGTTTATTAGTATTGCTATTATTTTGAGATGAGATCTTCCCTATGTTATGCAGGTTGGTTTTGAACTTGGAATCATCGTGCCCCAATCTCCTGAGTAGCTGGGCTGGCAGGTGTGTGCCATCACATACATCTTTAAAAGAGTCACTTTTGAATTTTGCATATTTCATTCAACGTTTTGCTTGGCTGATTCTTTGTCACTGTTGTTATGCATTAGAAGTTCAGTCATTTATCATTTGTTCTACAGGTGAATGTTTGCATTATTTTGGGATCAGGAATGTGACCTTGTGCATGTATGTATATTTCTCAGCTGCACATATAACTAGGAGTTGAACCCATGAGCCCAACTGTATGTGTATGTTCAAACTGAGAAAATGAGGTCAGTTTTCAAAATTGGTTGTATAACTGTATTCTTCTACCAAAAATATATGAGAGGTCTTGGTGTTTTTATCAGTAGTTGGTATTATTAAATATCTTACTGATTTTGGATATATAAAGGTATATCATTGTTTTAATTTACCAACTCAATTATTAATGAAGACAGGCTCATTTTCATGTTTGTTTGATAATATTGGTGGGTTTTATCAGTTTCTCTAAAAACTATCCTAATGCCATCAGTAATATAAAATGCATATTTCCTCATACTTTTAAACACATTGAAAACTATCAAACTTCAAGTGAAGAAATTACACTATCACTGAGATGTTTATTTTATAGTAACTGACTTTGAGCATTAAGCTGTGTTTGTTATATGTCATATATAATTGTAGTCTTTAATCATTTTTTTATTGAGTTGATCATTTTATTGATTTCTAAAAAGTTGTATATTAATAACTGAAACTTTGTAGCAAATATTTTCCTCTAACTTTTTCTTTAATTTGATATACATTTTCATTAAGTTTATTGGTACGTTTTAGATATACATAATGATGACATTCATCATAAGGAATTTGTACTTATGCATAATATATTGGCATTTGGGGCTGGGGATGTAGTTCACTGGTTCTGGCATTTGCCTTGCAAGCATAAAGACCCGAGTTCAATCCCTGGTAACCACATATAACAATGCTGGACTTGGAGACTCAAGCCTACCAGCAATCAGCACCACATACCATAGTGGCAGGCATGGTTATTCATGGCTGTAATCCCAGCATGCAGGAGGCAGAGGCAGGAGGATTACTGTGAGTTTGAGGCTGAGCTCAGGGCCAGCCTGAGCTACAATGTGAGACCCTGTCTCAAAAAAAAAACAAAACCATAAATGTGTGTGAGTGTGTGTGTGTGTGTGTGCGTGTGTGTGTGTGTATGTTTATGACTCCTCTATTCAAATCAACATGTTACTGTTTAGAGAAGTAGTCAGTGTATTCTAGGTTTTCTATGACTTCAATGTATACAATTCAATCTTTGATCTATTGGAGATTCATCTTTAAGTAAAAATATACCTTTTTCTAATTTAGCAGTTTGTTCTTTAAATATTTGGTTATATATATGAATATAATAGGTATATATATACATATATATACATATATGTATATGTATATGTATATATATTGCTGATTTGAATGTTTTACTTTCTTCTTCAGGAAATTCCCATACATATTTAAATTTCTGGACTGTTCTTTTTTTTAATCATTATTACAATGTTAGTTAAAATCTGTTATAATTCAATTTATTTTCTCAATGTGTTAGGTTTTTTCTTTCAGAATAATCCTGCTTTTTAAACATTGCGTTCTCTGAATAAATTTTGGATCAACTGTAGTATCAATATTTTGACTTCTTAAAATATGTCTATATTAGATGTATTAAGTATTTTGGATTTTTAGGAAAATGTGTATCTTTACAATATCAAGTGATTGTATCTGGCAATAGTGTATTTTTCTTACTTAATTTATAACTTATTTTTTTACATTTTTTGTTGGGTTTAGTAAAGAAAGCTTTGGAAAGTTAATAAATACATTTGATATCAAGTTTTCAAATGAAAAGTTAGCCCAAGTTGAATAACTTATTTATTATTAAAAATGAAATAATTATAAAATGTGATGTTAAAAAAGTACCCATTAATCAGTGCATCCATTTATATAAACATGCTCTTTATCTATTAAATTAATGTGGATGGTCTTATATTAATCTCCCTCACCTACCAGAAATTAACCTATGCATACATTTCACATCCACATGTATAGAATATACATAAAGCTAGTAATCATTATACAGGTGAAAGAAGAGAGCCAGGTAAACACTCAAATGTTACCTGTGACCACATAAAAAAATAAGGACTTCAAGTAATAATTAATATTAATGATTTTTATGGTAAATTAAATGTAAAGAATAGATTTGTATTTTCTTTATGAAAATTTTGTTTTCTTAATATTATGTTGTTATTTATCAGACTAAAAATAGTCTGAAAACCTGACAGCTAACAATATAACATGTTCCATCATCTGTTTTCTAAAGAAGATGTGGTCTACTTGAACTGAGGGAAATTGCACATGATCACACCAGTTCACCAGGCCATGGGAAATGTGCTTCAAGTTCTTAGGATTCATTAACTTATGAAATAGCAGATGACCAACTTGGGTTTAAACTGATTGTGAGAGGAGATCAGAGAAGTGAGAACTGTCATGGCTGGAGAGGAGGAAGATGATTTCAAATGGATGCTACAGAGAACAAGCTAAACAGATATTAAAGAGTAATAGTCAAAACAGTAGTGACCATAGGGGAACACAGAAGTCACTAAAAACACTCCTATCCCTTTCAGTGACAACAACCATGTTCATACAACTTTCAGTATATGCTAAATATTTGACATGCAATACTGTCTACTTTCTATTTGGATTCAAGATATATCTCACTATTTAGAGATTCAAGGCCGTGATGCTATTTATGAGTTACAATAGTAAAAGGGCTATTTCAATTCTTCCAGCACATCTGTCCTTTCCTCCAGAAACTGAAAGGCTCACCTGCGAGATGTCACAGTGGTTTTTGTTTTTGTGTTTAGTAAGCTAGTTCTAAAACTCTAGCTTTCTCTTTGACAATTCAAATAATTTTATCTTACATGATAAACCTATGCTTCTTCTGTAATATTCTTTCAAGCATAGTTATACTTTATAAGCATACTAGAGAATGGCAGTGAGTCCTCTTCAAGCTGGATCTCAAACACAAATATATATGTATTGCTGTGTAACATATAAACACATGCATACAAATATACACACATGCACACTTCTTTATTACCTTAGAATAAAAATGCAAATGGAGTTATTAGTCTAAGAATGGCATCAAATGGAAATTTATGCCCATACATTTAAAAAACAGAACCCTTGAAAATAAAGCAGTTGCAGGCTATTAATTTTCCTCTTTGACAGTTTTTTAAATTCCCCTAAAAAAATGAAACAGCGTGAATATTGTCAATATATCACAACAGCCACATTAGGTTTTGTGATATACATCATAATATAAAGAGCACTATTAGAGCACAACCTGGGAACCATTAAATCATTCTAAATCACTGTTACATTCCATTAGTGTCAATGGTGAAACCACATAATAGGCTTTATTACAAACTTCACCTTGGTAGGCCATTGTCTCTAATAACCACTTTTCTATGATGTGGTATCATACCCAGAAATCCAGGGAGATAATAAAGGCTCCCTTATTTCTTTTTTATTGGATGGGTAAAGTTAAATTTAGCTGTAAGTAAAAAAAAAAATCCTGAAGCTTTGTTCACTAACTGTGAGTTGCTGCTATTTGGAAAAAAAAAAAATTAGGCAGACTTGGGAAGAACAGTTTGAAATAAATTTAAAACCTGGCAATGCTCAGGCCAGGGTAGGCTGGGCAGTGCCAGCAATTACAATGTCAGTTTTGAAATGCGATTTAGTACCTTCGTGCTCTTCTTCACACTTTTGTTCAGGAGCAGAGTATTGATTATAGAAACACTGTAAGTTTCAAACCTGCCCTTTCCCTCGTTCTCCCCCCGTTTGAGTTGTACCCTTTTAAAAAGTCATTTGGGCACTTTGTTGAGGTGAGGCCGGTAAGGACTTCAGCTCCAACTGAGATCAATTTTCAGATGTTTCCGAGACAATTGTGATAGTGTTCTCTGTCTCTCTTCCTTACAAATAGAACCGTTTATTTTCCTCCCCCTACTATGAATTTAGTCACAACCCCTTCATTCATTTCATAGATACACTCACATAGAAAATACTCTCCAGAAATATTTCTATATGCCATAGACACTATCATAGCTGGCTTAGAAAATTTAGGTTACAGTAAAATAGGGTGAAATCCTGTACGTATAGGGGTGAATGATCCCATAATGGAAATAATTTAATATTGTATTTAATACACTACTTAGTTCAAAGTGAAGCACTTTATAATCTTTCTGCATTACTCATGAGAAACTTTACAGATTTTAGGATTATGTATTACAAATAAGGGCTTCATTTCCAGAAGGGGAGCTTTGAAGAAGGTCAATTTGGGATAATGCATAGATTATCTTAATGACTTCATTGTTCTTTGTGCCCATTCGTTAAGACAGATTCAAACCAGTAATAATCCTGTATGTATCATGTGAAGGGTTGTGTCTCAACTTAGGAAAAGATGGGGAAGGAAGGGAATAAAAATAACAAATGTAACAGGATGCAGAAGTATATTACTGGGAGTCAAATACTATAGAAGGAGAAACAAACCAAATTAGTAGCAAGGTAGACTGCAGACATACTCTCATGGGGTCATCCAGTAAAAAGGAAAAAATAATAATACATTTAGAAATCAAAATAAATGAAAGATAAAAATATAGATGTTGAGTCTCATAATTACTAAAATTATTTACAGTGAAAATCTGTTGTGAAATTCTTTCAGATTCTTCATTAGTTATGAAGCTTACCTGGCCAAATCACATTTACAGGGCTGGTTTGGAAATGCTTTTCTTTGCCTCCATTTTCTTCCCTTTTCTTTTTTTTTCTCTATGTCTTTGCCTCTTCCCTTTCCTTTGGATTTTTTCTTCCTTTCTCTGCTCTGCTTTCACCTTTCTTTTCCTTCCCTTTCCGCTTTTTGCCATCCCATCTTTCTTTATTCCTCCCATTCTCTTAATTAACAGACTTTTGCAGGACTGTGTTTGCAAATAACAGTGTAGGAAAGTGTTAACATGGCACCTTATGGAAGGAAAATTAAAAATAAAATCTGAAGTATTAGGCTTTTTATGGGGATTGGAATAGAAAGAAAGCATAAGCTTGATTTGCTGTAGGTTACCAAAGAGTCTTTTAGCTGAAACCCACCTCTGACCTTGTTTTCTACTTTCAGGGCATATTGTATTTCTCTTTTTCTGTTATATGTCTGGTTTGCAATGTCATTGATGTTCATAGGGAAGTGAGTGAATTGCTATTTGAAAAGTCCAGGCTCTACTTCATGAAGGGTAGCTTTCTTTTCTTTTCTTTTTCTTTTTCTTTTCTTTTCTTTCTTTTTCTTTTTTTTTCATAATATTTTCTCTTTTTGCTCTTGGAAAAAAAATTCTGATCAAGGTCAAGTCTTAAATACATTGAAAAACTTTCTCAACTAAAAATTACACCACTTAAAAATAATAGAGGTTCACCTGTTTCTGGTTTTAATCGTCCTCTGATGTAAAATTTGACACTTCAGGTCTTGTGAACTCAGAGCTGAATCTAAAGGTGCTATGATAAACTGATGTCAAAATTAAAATATTGTTACTGATCTTATTTTTGATTTTTAAATATTGACTTTCAGTTTAACAGGTTGAATTTTTTTGAAACATTTACCAAAATACAATGTCTTCCAGGTTAAGGATTAAAAATATCTCCTCAGTACATGTGCTACTGGTTCTTAATGCCATTGACATTTTAATGCCAAAGAAAAGATTTTACAGAAGGCTAGATACAAAAAGACATGAGGGTTAGTGCTAAAACTTTATAACAACTTCATTTGTTTAACCTTGTTCAATATTTTTTCTAGATACAAATGGTAAAGATTGCAAGTTGTGAGGGGAAACTTTACCAACAGAATGACTTAGGATTAATACACTAAGAGCAAATAACCCACTAACTTCTGAATATATAACATCCATCTTAAATTAGGAAGCAATGTCTGAGAAATCTGGATTGATATGAGAGTAAATCCTGGATAGAGAAACAAGAAGGCAAAGTAATTAAATATTTTTTCTTGACCAGGTTTGTAGTTTGTGTAATTTTTATTAATATATCAAATTTAAGGTTTTATAAAAATCTAGAATAGCTTAGCATATAAAGAATTTAAAGAGCATACTTTTCACAGAAATCAGTCAAATATATTTTGTCTAATGACTAATTTGAGAATTGCTTTGATATGAATGTGTTTATATAAAGCATATTCATATTACTCATTTAAAAATGTTCATCTTTTTTGTTTATATGAATGAAATACAGGGTCATTTTTAGTACATGATCTGCTGAAGTGAGCAAGAGAGTTATTTTTAAAAAATCTATCAGGTACATTTTCACCCAATATTTTTCTTCCTGGATGTGATTACTTTACATGATTTCTCTTGCAGATCGTTTTATACATTGGTTGTGTGGAGTATTTAGAAATCTGTAACTTTTTTGAAATTATAACTATAGGCTGACAGATTGTTCAAAGAGGACAGCTAGCAGTATTTCATTCAGTTCGTTATGACAGTATGTTAGAAAGCTTCCTGTGAAACCACAAATCTTATCCCATTAACTCACAGAGTCCTATAACCTTGAGCTATTCAGATTTCAGATAGCCAAGTAAAATGCCTTTGCTTTGTGTCTATCAGTAATTTTGAAGTGAAAATTATTTAAATGCCATGATTATTGTAACCATGTGAACAACAAAGAATAAAACACTTAAAATATATGGAATTAGAAAATAATCATACGACATGTTTAGACCAACTGTGATATCCTCTCTTTTCCCTTTTTGTCTTTATAAACCTAGTGATTATCTTATGAGAGCTCCTGTTCTTAATAAGTTAACTGAAACTGTAGTTTTAAATAGAGGAGTGCAGATTAAAAATGAAGAGCAAAACTATATGAAGCAAACATTTATCAAAAGCTTGCAACTTAGTAAGTATTGCGTTTTCTGTCAGTATCTTATTGAACTACCCAAATCTCTATTTGTTATGTGGTAGGAATGGGGCTTCCCAATTTTCAGTGATTAAACTGAGGACAAAGTTATCTTTCTTAAGGTAAGATAGTGAGGTCTTGAGAATTTGGATCTGATAACTTAGTTAAGTGTCATACAATAGCTTTTGCCTCAGGAGAGTACATTGTTCATCTATTCATTCATCCAATTGATTTTCTAAGGGTCTGCAATCCTCAGAATTGTGTGGGTCTTAGAAGAATATACCATGAATAAAACTCAGTATCAATCCCGAGACTTTTATATTCTTTTTTTTTTTTTTTAAGGTTTTTTTTTTGAAACAGGGTCTCGCTATGTAGTTCAGGCTGGCCCTGAGCTCAGCCTCAAACTCACGTCATAGCAATCCTCCTGCCTTTGCTTCCTGAGTGCTGGGATTACAGGCGTGAGCCACCATGCCCGGCACTGTGGTATGTGGTACTGATTGCTGCTGGGCGTGAGTCTCCACACACAGTATAGGTATGTGGTTACCGGGGATGAACCCGGGTCCTTGAGCTTGCAAGACAGGCGCCGAAACCACTGAGCTAAATCCCCGGCCCCTAGACTTTTATATTCTTTTGGAGAGGGAGAGAGACAGACAGAGAGAGAGAGAGAGAGACAGAGACAGACAGACAGAGACAGACAAAACAGAGAGACAGAGGAAGGGGAAGGTTAGTAAAAATTCAATTTCTTGCAATGGAAATGGAACCTGGAATAAAAATAAATATGTGGCACCGATCTACCAATATTTTGGGAGTAACATATACTGTTGAGAGAAGGGAGGAAAATCTTTGTTGGAGGACTAAATACTGATGCTGAACTCTACATGAAAATTTAGTTTGGTCGATAAGATAAAAAGCAGCCAAGTATTAGAAATGAGCCAAGAGGAACACAGAGTACCTGAAATTTTAGTCTGGTTTTGTCTTTCTACTGCAAATATCAAGTGTCTGAATGTGTTCAGAAGCACCCTGAACACATGCACCAGGGGTGGATTATGCATAGCCTCATAAATTGGGGTAAGGCTTTACATACATGAATCCAACATGGTCTATTATTAATTGTAGGTTATAGTAGCTCCAAGAGCTAATGTACATATTCATTGATTACATTTGTTTGTTATTTCTGGATTGAATGGAATCTATAGATTTCTTCCTCGATATATCTAGTCACCAATTAAACAAAGTTTCCATTTGTATTATCATATTATATTGAGATATACTCAAACATTTCATATTTCTTACTTTATCAATTGAAATTTAGTGTCCCAGGTTTAAAAATGGATAAATATAAAATTTTAATAACTTTAAAAGTAAGTACTTACTGAGCTCAGTTGCAATAAGATCGAAACACTCCATCACTTTTTCTTAGGCTACTAATCAGCATTGCTTTTTGTGACCCATTTTGACTTTTAACCATCTACGAAGAAGTAATGCTTTGAACTAGACAAAGCACTGGGTGATAATTATTTCAACACTTGAATCAGTGTTTCCCAACTATAAATGGGAACCACATTCTCTAAGTAAGTTGTCACTGTGAAGATTAAATGACACAAAAGCAGTGCTAACTGTGACTAGTGAGGATTAAAAGATGTATCTGCTAATCACCATAAGAAAGAAAAGACAGAGCCCCAAACACCTGACTATTCAACACCACAATGTAAGTTTTTTAATATACAAACTCAAAACTTCCATTGTTAATGTCCCAGTTCTCCAGGCTGGTACAACTGTAAACATGTGGGCCAAATATTTTTTAAAATATCCCAAATAACATACCTAATCAAATAAATTGTCCTGGTGCAAATTGCTAATAAACAAACAAACAAACAAAGTTCAATAAAACAGCTATACCAGAGGGAACTAGCTAATATAAAGGAAGATATTTCTGGAACAAATTCTTATGCTGCAAAGTCTTCAGCAATTTTGAAACCTTAATCCGTCTTTACAATTGGTGACATTCTAGTGAAGAACATTCAAATTTAACAATGGTATTTTATCCTTAAATTGTAAAATTTTAATTTAACCTGCTAATTTTGTTACCTTTTTGTGGCTATGACAGTTCTTAACCCTGGAAAAAAAATAAGATTTTTGAGTGGATTTTGTTTTAATATAGTTCACATGAAATTTCTATTTCTCATTATGGCTATATTTCTGCAATTTATCAAGCTAAAGTGAGGTGGACTTGGGAATATCTGAGAATATATAGGTAAAGAATATCTATTTGTGGGCATGTGTGGAAGTATTTCCATGTAGATTAACTATTTCCAAATACAATCTAATGTTGTATAAATTTGAAATTTTAAATGATTTATTTTAATGTGCATTATACTAACTTTAAAGATTAAAAACACTGCACTTTTAGGGGGTAATATGATACCCAGTTCCCTTTCAGACTTGTTTAATTTTTATTTGTATTAATGTATGTTTGCATTACATGATGATTACACTCATAATGAGGAGTTGGTAGACACGTCAATTCTTTTTATCACTCCCCCCCCTTTTTCCTCCTCTTTCAATCTCTTTGTCCCTTTTTCTTTTTCAAAAGATCTATCTCCCACACATCACAATTTAATTTTAGAAAGTTTAATTTTTATGTCTCAAAAGTATCTGAACAACTTGAAAATAGTATATTTTGGAGCGACTGTAATGTATTCTAAAAATGCATTGCACAGAAATTGAGCTTATCAAACAAAATATGACAAAACAATATTTTCTTTATTTTAATTTATAACATATTTTAAATGATCACTTTAATAATTGGTCCTTCCAGAATGCATTTAAGTTGTTATCCAAACATTATTATGCACTTGATATAGAAAAATTGTCTTGAAGAACATTAGAAATAAAGTCGAGGCTTTCAGAATATAAGCCAGCTAAAAGCAAAGTTTGCTTCACCAGATGATTTATAGAAATTTAAAAAATGAAATGCAATGAATAAAGTTTGGAATCTGAAAGATAAATTTACCCACTATTTGATTACGGAAAAAAATGAATGTATGTGTATTCTGGGCCAAGTATTGTGTCAGATACTGTGACTATCACTGCAGCAAGAAGAAGAAATATTCCATTTTACTATGAAGAAAGACACAGTAAGCAAGCATGCAATTATTAAATAATCTTAAATATGAACTCGAATTCCAAAGTAAATAAAACTAAGAAAATAAAAACTCTGAAGAATTCCTTGTAAAGTAGCTCTTTTGATGTCACTGTGAGTGAATGACACTTAAGCTTCCATGACAAAGTCCAGAGGCTTTTCTCCATGCGGTGCTCTTCCATGAGGGCAATTGGAGGGAACTGCAGATGTGCACATGTTCACTGGGCACAGTACACAACAGACAGAAGTGAGGCTGCTGGAGCAGTCAGCCCAGGGCAGGTAAGACCTTCCGTGGTGTTTTATAACACATGTGTAAGAAATAACTGAAACAAACACATCTGGCTTTTATTTTAAGAAGCTTCTTCGGGCTCACAGTATAGAATAACCCATGGAAGATGCAATGGTGAATTCAAGGGAACAGTTATGAGATGTAGAAATATCCCAGCCTGGATTTTGAAAATAGCATGATAAGTTATGCTCACTGATTACATGTAGCCAAAAGGGACCAGAAAAAACAAAAAACTAAAAACTAAAAATGAGCTTATCAGGGTATCTTTAAAGACAAAAATACTAGTGACTCAGTTGAATTTGTCTCATAAAAACGGTCTTTTTAGAACGGTTTTAATTTTTATTTCCTGAAAGACTGAATGAAATTCAAGAGCTAAATTATATGCAATTTATTTGCTAAAATGTTGATTTAGTCCTAAAATGTTCAATGCGAGCTGATTAAAAAATGTCACAGTTTATCTCTTGACAAGGTCATGATTAATTAATATTCATTCTCAGGGTGTGATGGGAGTTGTAGTTTTCATATGTATCCACATGTAGTTCATGCTGGATTCTCTAGGTTTGCACAATTCCATTCACCTGTTAAAAATATAATTTGCCTTAGATGAGTGATTAAGTAAAATAATGCAAGACTGATGTATATAAAGCAGTTGATGACAATTAGCTACAATTCTAATTTCTAGGAAACTATAACAGCTCCACTGTAACAGTTCTCCTTTCTTTTGCTTACATAAAAAGCACAGGCATACCAATAAGGATTTTGGTGGCAGGGAAGCTACCAGCAGGTAAATAATCACCACATACTGAGTCTCATTCTAAGTATTAATAGTGATTGTCAAGACACCTAAACATGCACAGAAAATATACCCAGGAAAAATACATAACAGACTGTGCTCTGAACCAGACTCAGAAGACAATTCCTAGACATATAGATATTTAGAGAGATTTTTAAAATAGTATGATAGAATTTCAGTACAGAATGTTGGCTTATGTTCAGAAAAAAAGCAACATAAAATGGAAAAGCACAGACTGAAACAAACTCATGTAAATGATAGAGTAAAAAAAAAAGAAAATTAAAAGCTTTGGTGACCACTAAACAAGTTACAGTTCATGCTCTTAAGAGCGGCAGTGATGGGTGGAACTCACATTACGGGAAGATTAAGTGGCAATGCTCTGATGTGGTTAATTATACACTTACACCCTTTCAGTGTATTATAGACGCTAGGCATTTTGCTTCTGAATATTTGTATCATGACTCGTTAGAGTGCTTATTGGTTATTTCTCTTGACAATTTGGAACTGAACATTAAGTCCCATTGGCAACAACTATCTGTCAAGAGAAAAAATAAAAAAAAATAAGATTTGTATATTTAGTTTTCATTATAGAAGTGCTTGTAGTTGAAAAAATATGTACCTGTCAAGTTTTCAGCATCTCGCTGGGGACGCAGCAATGCTGTTGTGATTTCAGAGCCTGCCTAACAAATTCACATTTCAGCAGTAAAGACAAATCAAGGGTTTTCTCCCCCTTCTTTTTTTTTTAATTCTTTTTTTTTCTTCCCGCTTTGACAGTCATACATAACAATTTGAGGCCTAAGTGGCACTTTGATGCACTATTCCATTATTAAGTGGCACAGTCACCGTAGAACAGATGACGGGCCTGTACTCAAGGCACTGTGAATTAAACAGCTTTCTACAAGCAGGAAACTGAGTGGCCCAAAGAACTTGGAGATATTTTTTGAAAATAATTTTAAAAACTGTGTTTCAGAAACTTCAAAGTATATAATTTAAAATAACCTCAGGTAGTAAATTGTAAACTAGAGAAAACAAAATATTTTTGAGCAGTATCATTAAAGACTAGAAGCAATATTAAATACATTAACAAGCATCCAAAACCCACAATTACTAATTTCAAATAGGGTGCTCAGTAGGTCTGGAAGAGAAAGAGAGAAAAAAGAGAGAGGGCATTTGGAAACTCTGCAGATTTTAAAATAAGAAGAAATGAATGTTTATAATGTGACAGTAATTTTATACATTATTAGAAGAGTAGTCAAGGAGGATTTCTTTATACCTAAAATGCAAGAGTTTCTACTAAAGTAATATTGACTTAAGGTACTTAAATTAATTCTTTTGTCAATATCTCTACAGTAAATCAATGCACCTTGAATTAAATAACAGTCTTTGCCAGAAGGTAGGCTAATCTTTGTAATTTTTAGTTACAATTCATTAATCAATCTATCACTACAGGGAAAAAAAAAAATAAAAGCAAAGTAACAAGAATTTGACTATAACAAGAATTTGACCAGTGAAAAAAGTTTAAAATAAATCTTAAGAGCTTCATTTTTACAAAAACAGAAAATAAAACATTTAAAAGAGCTATATTACAGTGATCCCCTAATGTGTTTTAGTTAACAAAATTAAATGATCCTCCTTTTCCAAAATACATCAGAATATGATTTTAGTCCTTAAGGTATCCTGGAACATAATGGGTCATAGTATACACTGTTTTTTGTGTTATTAAAGGTAAAGGAATTACTTTACAAACATTGATTCTATGATATGTCCCAGGGGAAAATGACAACAAGAACTGAAAATCAGTCTCTTCAGTTCTTGAAATATTTGCTATAATACTTATCTCTTTACAGTTCTGCCAACTCAAACTGATGAGTATCTGCGGATGGGAATTATCATTTCAGTGCTCAGTTCTCCAGATGGGTTTTTTTCTTTCTTTAATCTTCAGCACCAGAAACAGAAAATTGAATGATTTCTTTATCCTCTTTAACTGGTAATCTCACTAGGCGAAGAAAACGCATCAAGTATAGATGGGAGCTTTATACCTTTACAGGGTGATGAGAGGGAGCTACTACAGCCCTGAGAAACAATGGCCAGAGGTAAATATATTGTTTCCGATGTGTTTGGGACTGAGCTGTTTAACGAAGAAAGAAAGAAGAAGAAAAATCAATCTCATCAGTGTTCCAGTTTACACTTCTGAAGCGCTGAAGGAGTTATAAAAGAGGGAGAAGAAAGTAATTATGAGAAATAAAATAAGAATTTTCTTAGTTACAATTCTTGGCCCTTAGCTGATTGCAGTAAATTATAAATTATGCAGTCAATGTAGGCCAACAAAAGAAGACATCTTCAAATCTCAGTCAAAGGTAATTACTTAAGTCGGCGGAATGTTCCCTTTTCATTGAGTGTGATCTCCCTCTGACAGCTCACACTGACAGATGACCTTCTCCGCCACGTTCGTATCCTTCGGATCATGAGCAGTGTGCCTCTCTCCCTGAATATCTCTATATATTTGTGACACTAAGCTTTCAAATACAGCTATTGACAAATCAGAACATCAGTCTAAGTGCTGGTCTTCCTATCACTCACAATAAAGTAGCTATCACTTGTGGTGGTGTAGAGCAAGCACATCTCTGAAAAATGAGTTCTCACCAAGTGCTAATTTGACACAGTTCGCTTGCCTTCCCATAATTGCTCTGTCATTGTCAGTTGGCAGTTCGGGCTCATTCCTGGAAGCTGTGCCGTACAATTGGATACAATTACTCCCATTTACCAGCACTATTATGCCACTGATGTTGCCCAGTCCGCATACTGACATGCCTCATTAAACCTGGATGCGGGCCATTAATGAACATTGTTAGCATTTCTCTTAAACTTTTTTGCCTCTAATAAACAGTCAGTGTTCCATGAAGGAGCACTGCCATCCTTGTGATATGATATTTATTATCTTCTGGGGGAAGGGGACTTTGCAAATGGAAACTCTCCAGATGCTGAGAGAGAGAGATATACAGTTAGATCAGTAGAAAATCACGCTGATCAGCGGGACCTTTCCTCATCAGGAGCGTCCTCCCATTAACTGAGTGACCTCTTCTAGGCAACAGAAGACAGGTAGGATAAACAGGAACACCCCAGAAGTGCCCGCATCACAGCAGGATTCTCAAGGTGGCGTCATTGCCAACACCTCTCCTTGGCCCTCTCTTACCCCCAGGTGGTGCTGTGTGCCATGATAAAGATAATTTTGCCCTGGGTCTTCAATCCATTATGTCCGGCTAACTTCAATGTGCATTTTTATTCAGAGATAATTATGTGTTGATCAGAGAAGTCAGCGGCTGTCACCCATGGAGCAGGCACACCTGCGGTGTGACATAGGTGGTAACGATGGCACGCTCTGGAGCTGTCAGGACACGGACAGGGACTTTATTATGTGTGTGTCATCATTTCTCTTAAGAAAATTATACTTTCCCACACAATGACAATAATGAACCTTTACAACACCCCCATAAACCTCATTTGCAGTTTTATTCTTGACCTTCATTAAATATGTACTAAATATACAGAAATATCTATAAATACACAAGTAGCTCTATATCACTGAGGGTTGATTGGTGAGTTTAAAACTGCAGGTGAGAACGAAATATCAAATGGGGAATAGGAAGGCTTTAATTAAAAACCTAAAACATCTAGAATGAAAATGACCTTGAACTCTTTGGTATTCTTTTTTTTTTCAAAATTATGATAAAAATGAGTTTTTGCACAGTTGAAGGTATTTGTTAAACAGTTATTTTGAGTATTATTAACATGGACTCTACTGACTTAACTAATGTCAAGTTGTCAGATACATCCATCCTAGGACAAAAATTACACCATAAACTGGGAGGAGAAATCTTCATGTAGATAAAGATGACTTCTGAAATTTATATATATTTCTAGATGTACAAAAATATAATTTTAATAAACTTTCCTAAAAAATCAATCAATATATGGACTGCCACCTCTATTACTTTGATATACATAGGAGACAGACAGTTTTCCTGGCTGGAGACCTTGCACTTAATCTACAGAATTAATGCATGTTTTTTAAACAATAATGAGACGTGAACTCCAGCTAAATTTCATATAAGGTGATTCTTTACATTTAAAAGTTAAAATTATAGGCAAGAAATGATTTTAAAAATACTTTTAACTCAAATTCTATTGTCCTTATGGAGCTTGTAAGACATGAAGAAGTCTCTATTTGGGGTCCACAATCCTTAATACCTTCCCCAAAAGCACCTCTTTACTTATATCTTAGAAGTTCTTTGTTATTCCTATGAAAAAATAGCCAGAGGTAAATATACGAAAACAGAAATTTCTTCTGCTCTATTTAGTTAAGAAATTTAATCTTTACCAATTTTCAAGGTATGCTGAGCCCAACATTTCTCTCACATGATCTATCTGGCTAAAACTAAATGTATTTAAAAGATAATATTTGCTAGACACGTTAACACTTCCAATCACAGTACAGTTTTGTTTATTTGCTAACAAGTCTATAAATTCAGAAGTATGCTTAGCTTCCTCATTTGAAAGAGTGTACTAAAGGGCCAGGGATCTAGCTCAGTGGTTCTGGTGCCTACCTTGCAAGCGCAAGGGCCCTGGTTTGATCTCTGGTAACCACATACAACAATGCTGGTCATGGAGACTCACCCCACCAGCAATCAGTACCACATACCCAGTGCCAGGCATGCTGGCTCATGCCTGTAATTCCAGTGTTTGGGAGGCAGAGGCATGACGATTGCTGTGAGTGCAAGGCTGAGCTCAGGGATAGCTTGAACTATAAAAGCAGACCCTGTCTCAAAAAAAAAAAAAAGTGAATTAAAGAACAGAGAGATCAAGTAACTTCTAAATCACAGAATTCTCAGTTAACCAAGAAAGATTTAATCAAATGAAGAGATCTCCAATGACCATAGTCTTAATCAATTATGACATTGTCTCAATAATTAATATTTATGTCTTTGAAGTGGAAAACCTGTTTGATTCATTTATGTCCAAGAATGAATTTTGAAATTCACTGTTTGGCTTAGTGAAAGCATTTTGAACTGACAGATCTAATAAACTCTTCTTAAGATTTAGAATATACTATGCAATTGTTTAACATTTGGTGTTATTTTGCATTTTAATTACTACTTAAAATGCAGTAGTACTCCTCTATCTATAGTTTTATTTTTCATGGTTTCATTTACCCATGGTCTGAAAATATTACATGGAAAATTACAAAAATATTTCATACATTTTAAATTTCACTACATTCTGAGTAAAGTGATTAAAATCTTGCACCATGCTGTTCTGTCTTGGGATTCTTGGCATTTCTTTGCTCTGCATATCCATACTGTATACACTGCCCCCTTGTTAGTCATTTGGCAGCCATATAGATTGAAAAGGAGCTTTTCAGACTCATTGCAATGGAAACCCATTTCAAGTCTTTGTTTGAAATAACCTCTCTGTTCAATCTGCCTTTATTTTACTTAATGCAGACCCCTGACTGCAAGAAGAGTGACATAGGCAATTCAGACATGCTGAAGAAGCTATACAATACTTCCTTTAAGTAAAGATTCTGCACTTAAAGAAAGAAATAATATGCTGAGAGCAGCAGGGTCTACAATACGAAGTACTCTTGTGTCTATAAAATTGTGAGAAAAAAAGGAACTGGTTATACTGTCACATTTTGAAATATAAAATTTCTTGTCACTGTATAGTAAGTGATTAGTTACAATAGAAAAATTAACTTTGTTTCTTTAAGGATATATGCATACACATATGCACACTGCCTTTACACATATATAGGCTGTATATTTGTAAACTATGTATATGTAAACATATGTAAACTATATACATGTATCTATGTAAAATATGTATACATATAATTATAGCACTAAGATTTGAAGCATCCACTGAGAGTCTTGGAACCTATCTCTGTGGATAGAAAGCTACTACTAATTTGAATTAATTTCATTTCAATAGTGGAAATACATATCATCTGTCTCCTTTCAAAAACAGAAGTCTAGGGGCCAAGGATTTAGCTCAGTGGTTCTAGTGCCTTTATTGCAACCACAAGGACCCCAGTTCAATCCCACTGTAACTACATACAATAATGCTGGGTGTGGTGACTCACACCAACCAGCAATCACACTACATATCACAATGCCAGGTATGGTGGCTCATGTCTGTAATCCCATCACTCAGGAGGCAGAAGCAGGAGGATTGCTGAGTTCAGAAAAAGTTTGAACTACAAAGCAAGACCTTGTCTCAAAACAAGAACAACAAGAACAAGAACAAGAACAACAACAACAACAACAACAACATCCAGAAGTCTAGTTTCTCCTGATGTAGTTTTAGTCTGTTATCCGAAAAAATAAATTTATATACTTTCCAAGGAATGTAATTTGTTCTTTTGTTTTGTTTTATTCTATTCCTGTAGTGAATGCCATCTCAAACTTAATCTGTCTTTTGGTGTGTGTGAAACCTTTCAAAATATTTCCAGAGCAGTAACTTTTGCTATTATGTAGACAGCAATTTGTAATGTGGAACAAGGCTAAGATTTCTAGTACTTCTGACTTGCTAGTTTACTACTGGGAAATAGCTGCTTATCAAAGCGTAGTTTTATAATATCTACTTACCAATAGTATAAATAGTTTCATAATAGCTGCTTATAAAACTATTATAATTGTAAGAAGTTATATTATTTGTCTTATTTGATTATTCTTTTTGTGTGATTAACTAAAGGTAATATATAAATTTAATGAAATTCTTTGGTTAGTTTCTTTTTGGAGGGGTGAGGGGAAGTTATTTGTGATTTTAATTACTTTAACTATGTATCTATTAACAGAAATCCAGAAGTATTATCATAGGAGATTCTTAGCCTTGCTAACCATTTAATTAATATTAAACTCAGAATTGTCCTGTCTCTGTTCCCTGATGCTTAAGCCCTGTGGGAACAGATAGAGGGGTGTGAGATATAACCAGGCAGAGTGCTTTATTTTTATGAAAGGAGAGGGTTACATTGTTTTGTGTTCCTTTCTGTTGTCCTAATCCTCAAAGCAGGGCTCCAGGGTGCACTTGTCTGACAGTCCCCATGTGGACAGCTGGACCTGGAACAGTGGAGGTTATATACTCTACCAATGGCGAAAAGCACATCTGGCTCAGTCATCAACCCACTGAGAAACAGTCTAAGTGTTTGACTTGGTTCAAGCTATATTACCTAGACTTAAATAGAGCTGTGTTTTATATTTGTGCTATTTGCTCTGGTGCAGATCAGAAAAGTCTTCTGATAGTCCATGTGCTTGATGTGTCTTAGAACATGAGGCTGTGGTGCTCTCCTCACCCATGAGAAAGTTCTCTAGCTGGCTGTGCTGTTAGGTGAAGGGTCTGGCTGCAGGAAGGTTACAGGGAGTGTTACCTATTCATCTCCATTCTTGTCTGGGACCCCTCCCTTCTCTGTCTCCTGAACAGCCTTCCTCCACCAGCCCCTTTCACCATGGCACTCCTGCCTTGGAGTCAGCTCACTATGCATGGTCTGGAACCACGAGCCAAAATCAGGCTCTTTCAATTGTGGATGCTGGATATTTTGTCTTAGCAACAGGAAAGTGACTGATACACTATTCTTTTGCTGGAAGAATTTCTCCTCTTTCCTTAAATGAGATATTTTAATGATTTAAACTCAATCATTCAAGGAATGTCCACTGAGTGCTTATAAGTATCAGAGACTACTGCAGGCCTGCAAAATATAATAATACACAAAAGGAAACAAAGCTCTGTGTTACATTGAACACTAGTAATGGTTACTATGGAAATATTAAATCCTGGTGGGGCCATAGGAAGAAGAGGACAGTGTTCAGCTTTAAAGCAGAGCAGTCAGAGAGGGCATCTTAAGTTACATTTCAGCTAATGTGACAATGAAGGTAAAGCAAGTATGTGTTGATACTCAATAAAGGAATATGCTACAAACAGAGCGGCCACTAGTGCTCAGAAAGGAAGCATGAGGACCACAAGGAACTCATGAGACTGACTGGGAGACAGTGAGGGTGGCTGAATGAAGCCAGAGAAAGGAAACCAGACAGCATAACGTGGTGTCACATGTTGCTCTTATCTTGGATTTACATGCAACTTTGAATGTGACAATACCATGCCCCTCTAATATCCTATCTGCTCTTGAATCCACAATAGGCAGCACAGATTTACATCTAAATTCAGAATCCAGAATGCCAACACTGGGTAAAATCCAAGGAAAGTTTCCTCTTTTTACAAAGACAACGCTAAGAGGACTATATTTTCAATCTGTTCAGTGCGCTACTGTGTTACACAAGTCCCCAAGCAACATCCACAGATCAGCAACGGTTTATGAATTTCTATTTTCCTTTAGAGAATAATTAAGTTGGCAGAGTTAAAGGCATTTGAGACTAATTTTGCATAATTTTTGTTTTCTTATAGCACATTGAGCAGAAAGTTTCTATGAAGCAGAGAAAAATGTTAACAAACATATTATGTCTGTAGCTCTCTCGGTCTTCATTTTTTTCATGCACATTAAGGAAACTCATTGTTCCCTACAAACTCGCTTAAAACTTACTTGTGTTGTTGCTGTTTCAACTCTTTGTGGCTAATGATTTTTTAAAATCACTACTTTAAAAAAAGCTGTGGTTCTTCTACAGAATGGAGTACTACTCTGCCATAAAATCACTACTTTAGTATGTAACATTGTTAATGTAATATTAATACATATAATTTAATACATGTAAGTTTTTTTGTCCAATGATTGCATGGTCATTATTATTTTACCTATGGTTTTCCTCATGTCTAACATGTAGTCTAGCCATTTATTTTACATGATTTAAAGTGTTTAAACTTTTGCTTCTGAAAGTAAATATTCAAAAGAAAATGGAATAGTTGGTTAAGTAATAAGAAATTCTTTTTTTTAAATAATTTTTTGAGACAGGGTCTCATTTTGTAGTTCAGGCTAGCCTTAAACTCGCTCTATAGCCTTGAACTCTCAACAGTTCTCCTGCCTCTGCCTCCTGAGTGCTGGGATTACACTACACTGGAACCACTGAGCTAGATCCTCAGTCCTCTAAAAAATTCTTATAAATGTATTAATATACTATATTATGGTCCAAATGTGTAGTTCATATGGTCTAAATACAGATGGGTTCAATGTTCTTTAACCTCACTACCTGAAGGTCATATTTTGTGCTAAATTTATAAATTAAAAGCATTATTTTGATACATGAACTAGATGTTTAGTTACTCATTAATTAGAAGAATCACATATGACTAGTGAAATTTTAATTTCAAATATATGTGTACATTAGGTATAACAATAAATAACCATGAAGAACAATATATCTTTAGAATATATATGTAATGATTTTTAATCTATAATTTTTCTTTTGTGTTTTATTTTATGATTGGAATTTTAATTCACAAATTTACACCTATACAGGACAAAGTACTTCCAAATTCATCACTTTTCCAGCAATCAAAGTAATACAAAGCTGTACATAAACATTCAACATATTTTGAAATCTACTTAATAAGTTTCTTTTTTTGATCAAAACTCTAAACAGAATCTCCATTATTTTATGCAAACATTTCTGCTCAATTATAGCATCCTAACCAACAATTCATTTATGACAGGAGTTTACTTATTTTATTTTTCTTTTCTAAGAGTTCCAACATTATTAAGAACAAGTTGAATTGAATGGATGCAAAAAGACTCCCGGGTGGTGGAGAACTGGCCAGTTTTCAAGTGGCACGTTCTCACCTTAGCATATTTTTTGAAAGTAAGTGGAAAGAATATCTGGGTTTGCAAGAAGAATATGACTGTGAAGTTTTGAATCAACATTTAAATATCAGAGTTGAAGTAAAAGTCAACATTTAAAAAATGAAGTTTTCTAGTCTCTGTTCTCATCATTTTAAAATTTGAAACTTGAGTCTCAGAAAATTATAATATAGTAATTATGAGAGAATTTGCACAGTAATTAAAAATAAGATAGAAATAGGGGTTGAGATTTTGCTCAAGTGATACATCACCTACTTGGAAGCACAAGGGCCTGAGTTCAATCTCTTGTACCCCCCCAAAAATCCTAAAAGAATACAGGGACATGTTTAGAGAGAAGATATAAGCATAAAATAAGAATTGTGCAAGAAGTTGAATTGACATCCTCTCTCTCAACCTTTCAGTCTCTGCTTAAAAAATTATTTTGAAATATTTTAGCAGAATTTCTCCATCTATTTCTTTCCTATATAATATCTGCTTAACAGAAGGTGAGGATATAAATGTCCTGATGTCATCCTCTAGTAGAAAGCTGAAAAACCACAGATACAAAATTGATGAAAGTAGAATATAGAATAAACTTTTACAAAATTATCAGGTTCTCACTTGTTTGCATTTACTTCATAACCCTGTTGAACCATTGAATGTCATTTAATTTTGTGAACAAATAATCTGAATCTTCTTCAGCAGATTGGACGCAAAATCAATGACTTGAAAAGCAAAGGTGAACCTGTCCTTGTAACGTAAATATGCTGAGTCACAGTGATTTGTCTTTCAGGAATGTAAATTGAAGTATTTGTTATATTGTCTTAGGGTCTGAAAGAAGTCACCCTGTAAGAAGCGTGATTGAGGTAACAACATAATATTCTTTATACATTGTTCCTTATACTACATTATATTTGCTAATAAATTAAAATTTAAGTGTTTCCCATACATTGCTTCACTCATAAAAATTAAGATACAGTCAGAAAAAGCTATATTCTAAATGAAATGTTATGAGAACTGCCACTCACAATATAATTTTACAAAAAGGTTGAAGTCTACACCAAACACAAATGCTGTTGTTTTCAGCATGTCAAAAATGGCTGGTAGCCAAGCGAGGCCAGTCATGCCAGAAATTCTGAACAGCAGACTTTTATAGAGAATGATTAGTTAACATGGTTTTAATGATGAATTAATGAGCAGTAAAGGCATTCTAATTCTAATATGTACAAAACCTTCTCTATGAAGAAACAGGACTGGGAAGAACAGACCCATGACCTCTGAGATGCCAGTAAAGGTTGGGTTCACTACAGTGAACGCCCAATTCGTCTTTCAAGGTTAACTACACATGCCATGCTGGGAAATGAAACAATTACTAACGAATTTTATAGGTATATTCTGTCAAATTTAAAAGGCAATCAGAAATCTAAATTAAAATTATGCCCAAGCAATGCATATAAAAGGAAACTAGAAAGAGGCGTGTGTGTGTGTGTGTGTGTGTGTGTGTGTGTGTGTGTGTATGTGTGCGCACGTGTGTGCTTGTGTACCTCCACGTCTGCATATATTTTATAGAAAGACACTTTTAGGAAAAGACAGGTTCAAGTTTTCAACTGAAAATCCAATGATAATCCTTAGGCCTAACAAAGGGAGCACCCGACACTCAGCTGACGGGAATGTAAGTGGATCTGGGAAAGGACAGCCTCTAATCACCTGGGCAACATTAGCACAGCAATGCTACATGATTCATTATTCTGTAATTAACTTTTAATTAACTTTACTCTGCTTTACTTATTTTAGAAAATTAAATAAACTTCATTTTATTGCTCATGCTAAACCAATGAGCAGAAGCCAGAGTTCTGCTCTAATTAAAATAAGCAGTTGAACAAAATTGTGTGTAAAGCATAATGAAGAACTGTTTCTGTCTCACTGATATATTTCTTATGTTCTAAAACAGTTTGATAGGTTTTTCAAGAATTCCATTAGTTAAGCACTGAAGTCTTCTAAATTATGCAATTTAAGAAATAACATTCTAGCCCAGTTTTAAGTTTGGGGCATAATTGATTAAAACTGATTAAGTAACATTTCAAATTAAGTGATTAAAAATATGTGTGTGTGCTTACAAGGCTGAAAGAGAAAGGGGTGAAAAGGAGAGAAGAAAAGAGAGAAAGAGGGAGGAAAAGAATGGGAAGCAGAAGTAGGAGAGCGGAGAGGAAAAGGAAGGGGGATACAGTGAATTTGAAAGTGAGAATTTGAAAGTGTGCTGTTTCATTAGACATCAATACAATAGCTGTATGTTTTTAAGGAGAAGCAAAAACGTGAAGCCATCAAGCTTATGTAATGAGATTATACGCTGTGCATCGTTTTACAGATTCTCACTCTTTTATTTATTTTATAACATCCATGCCATGTTTTGGTATTAAGCCTAAAACAGTGACATTCAATAGTAAAGTGCTGTTCTAATTGATCTAATTCGTGTTCTACAAAAGAATACTTGACAGAGAATGAATTATATTTAATTTGATGAACTTGAGCTTTAATGTTTTAATATAAAAGTCAAATGAAATAATTCATTTCACTTGAACTCCTGAAGCATTATGAGTATTTCCATTTTGTTTATACAACTCTCA
This sequence comes from Petromus typicus, assembly GCA_004026965.1. Classification (NCBI taxonomy): domain Eukaryota; kingdom Metazoa; phylum Chordata; class Mammalia; order Rodentia; family Petromuridae; genus Petromus; species Petromus typicus. The sequence continues at coordinate 51,052 of PVIR01008172.1, forward strand.
AAATGTATATTGAATATCTACATAAATCTAGAGATAATTAACCTACATACTTCATTACAACAACTCAGAAATTTCAATTTCCTTATATGAATCACTTGCATTTGTATTCCCTACAGTAACCAAATGACCATTTCATTCTGATTTCTGATTACAGTCTAATTTTTACTTCAACATGCTACTTTGCTTTCTGTGATTTCGTTCTCCTCAATCAGAGGTTTTAATAGCATGTCTTCTTTTTAAACATTCTGTGATCTCTAAAGACATCATTTCCTAAGTCTCACTCCACCTAGCCTGTGAACACAGGTAGTCAACAGCAAGGCATTCACTTTGTAGCAGATTCTTAGCCATCAGGGCTCCTGCAATACCAATCTGTGACACATCCTCATTTTTTTCTAGCTGGGAAACTCTGATTGTTGCCAACTACAGCATATTGAAAACTAGAAAAGTGAAAATAGAAAGCCTATCACCTAGACAGTATCAAAGTCATTTTTACTCAGAACTCTACCAAATTCTTTTCTCTTTCTATTGCAATCTTTTATGGACAAGTAATTAGGAATTTATATTTTATTGCCTTCATGCTTTTACAGTGAATTGATAATTTGAATCCATCGTAAGTTCCTCTCATTCACTGTAATCTAAACCTTTTCTTATTTGCAATAATTCCTTTACTTACTCTGGGGAAAAGCAAGTTTCTTTTTATGCCTTAGATTAAGTCTAAAAACTAAAATTGTTTAAAGCTTTTCCTAAGACCATACAAAAGAGAAAAAAAATGGAAGAATCAATAACAACTAAAAGAGTAAACAGCATTACAGTCCAAAGGTAACAAATAATGAATTCCTCATTATTTGATTAGAGAATTAATGTTTGTTTCTGCACTCATATTTTTAAGGATAAATTAGTTTTTGATGCATTTTTAGAAAAGTATGGCTATGGGAAGAAATAGATTTCATTCAGTGATGCCTTTATTATTATTATTAATTTTTAATAATCATTTACTTTTGGAGGAGTCTGAATCTGAACCACTCTAATAGTTAAAGAGGACACACTGTGTGCAGATTTCTTGGCAACAGTCAATAAATGGAAGAGTCAGTTGTCATAGTATCCTGTGACCAGCATTTACTGTATTGTCTTTATCAAATGTAGGTACATAGCCAGTTACTGGGAATTACTGTCTGACAAGAGTGTGTGAGCTTCTAGCTTAGGTTGAGTTTTGGTTCCTCTGCTAAGTACCAAACCGAGGCCCTCAAATGCTAGTCATTCAGTCTATCAGGGAAGTCTATACAAAACTGTAATTTAAAAAATTTATTTCAACTATTTTTAATTTTGGCACAGGTTTTTAGAAGGGGCTTCTGGACAACTAGGCATAGCAGGTAAAATGACAGTTAAAATGACTCACAAATCTCAAGCGAGTGTATTTTCTGATTCTGGGAGCTCTACTGTTTTTCATTTGTTTCTGACTTACTCACTGTGCTCATAGATACATCATTTTCAACCCTTCTCTAAACTTTATGTATCGTCCTTGATTTTTATTTCGAATGCCAAACTCTCTTACTATTGCAGAGTATTTCTTCATGTAATGCAAAGCTGAAACACTCTCTTTAGTTTCAGATCAGTGCTTCTTGTCCTTGCATCTTCTGATACTTTGAATAATCACATTTTTTCATTTATACAGATACTTGGAAGGTATTTATAGACTGTGATCAAATCTCCTTCAATCTTCTACTCGCTTGACTATATAAATGTCTATGACCCAATATCTCATCCAACACATTATTGGTATCACTAGTGCCCTTCTTTTTTATTATTAATTTTCCATTAACTCTCAATTCTTCTACTTATCCAATACCAGGATAAATAGCAATGCAATAATTCATTATTTTTAAATTTTTGACTAGGGATTGTTTAATATTTGAAAAGACAGTTTTGTCAATGTGTCAGGTTACATACTTATTATAAGAACTATATTTATTTTTCAGTTACTATTATTCCCTTCCTTCAAGGTTATAACGTGCATAATGCCTCCTTAAATTTCTATGTAATTCTTCCCCGAAAAGACCATGGTTCTCTGAATTACTAGAAATATCTACATTAGCTAAAAAATAGTTTTATGCTTTCAATAATTTGTTGACTATGGCTCCAAAAAGTAGTCTCATGTTAGTATATACTCATAAACTTTCCTAAGTTCCAACAAAATCAATCTTTCCAAAGAATTTTTAAAACTATTTTTATATACTTTCTAGATTTTTCTGAATGAGCAGCAGTGATAAGAAGCACTCTTATGTTCATAACAGTATATGTATATATACATGTTAATATTATTGCATATAGGCACACATAGATTGTTAAGGACATGCGTGTACTGTTAAAAGTCATTATAAATGTTCTAGCACTTTGCTAAATGCTTTTAAAAAGAGAAATTTTAAGGAATTCAATGGGGATATTTACTTGTTGCACTGAGTAAATGCACCTAGACCAAAGAAAAAGAGAATAACAGTCTGACCTGTGAATGAAGAGTCATCGACAACTAGTTTAATGTAATGGGTTGTGTGTGTGTGTGGATGAGTAGTTTCATAGAAGGAGAAATTGTGCATGTTTGTTTTGAGGGGTGATTAGTTCTCAAGAGTCCACAGAGTATTTTCCAAAGGCACATGAGACAAAGGGGAATTCATTTAAGAACTCTGGGTTTGTTTAATATTTATTATTTTTCTTTACATACTAGAGATTGAGCTCAGGACCTTGGGCTTGCCGGGCAGGTGTGGTGCCACTGCGCTAAGTCCCCAGCTCTCTGTCACTCACGTATTTACCTATTTGCATGGCTAGTCACAGCTCTCATGTCCTCTTTCCTTGATGACTTTACTCCCTGCTCACAGCTTCCCTCAGACATTGCGTGTTCCTGGCCCCTCTGACCTCTTAGGGTCACCACTATACTTCTTGTTTCATTTCACAGGTTCATACACTGTCCGGCCATCCAGGGACATACTGCATTACCTCACAGGCCTTCTGCAGGAATTTGGGTAGAAGCCTTCTTCACCCCACAAGTCTTGTATATTGTACATAAACCAACATTGTGTAGATAATGACAGAGTTTGCTGCTGACTTAGACAGCAGATGGTTCCATCTTGCATAATGGACTATGCAGAAGACTCTGAGTGCCTGGATGGCTGAATTGGACTCTGGGAAACATTTCTCTTTCTTTGGCCCAGAAAGAATAGATTGGTTTTAGCCTTTTTTCTCAAAATAAAATCTTTCAGTTTAGCAGTGCACAGAGTAGGTATCTGGCTAATCTCTTGTTGTCTTCAGGCTTTTTCCCAATTGTTCTGATTCAAACACATGGCTATTTAAAAAAGCTAATCTTCCGCTGGAAATTTAGTTCGGTGGTTCTGGTGTCTGCCTTGCAAGCTCAAGGTCGTGAGTTCAATTCCCCACATAGCACAGCACCAGGCTTGGTGGCTCATGTCTGTGATTTCAGCAGTTATGAGAGAGAGGCAGGAGGATTGCTGTGAGTTCAAGGCTAGCCTCGACTATACAATGAGTTCAGGGCTGGCCTGAATTACAAAGCAAGGCCCTGTCTCAAAAAAGAGAACCAAACAAAAAGCTAATCTTTTGAATAATGGAGCTATCCTGGGCCAAAATTTTATAGTTCTAGGTTCTTTTTTTCTGATGACCAGCAAAATTTTTCAACCAAAAGCAAAACTCAGCAATTTTGTTAAACTGCAGTTTTGTTAAAGTTCAGTCCTGTAGATCTGTGTCCTGTACCACAACAAGATGGATTCCAAAGGGCTTGTGAAGCTCTGCTTTCTGTGGCCCTATTGGTTCCTGGCCTCATGCTTTCTCTGAGGGTAGCACCATTAATTTCCTGAGGATTTCCTCAGTTTATCTGTTATCTCCTGTTATCCTGTTATCTCCAATTTCCTATAGCTAGCAGCACATGGATAACATGAAGGTCTTCTGCCAGCTCAAGCAATAGCCAGGCTCCCTTATACTATGGCTGTAGAGGGCTGGGATTACTGAGAGAGAGGACTGCTGTACCAGAAATCCTGGAGAAAAAAATCCCAGGATCTTTCTTCTAAAACAAAAGCTTTATATTTTTTGTCCTTGATTCTATGAAAGGTGGAATTTCATTGACTCTTGAGGTTTCTGCAAACCATCTTTCATATTGTCCTGATGCAAAATACTTGGTTTCTTTATACTGCTAAGGTTTTCTGCAAATATGCTGTCCTTTCCCCACCTTTGTGGATGCTTCCTTTCTGGTTAAACTTTAAAGTTTTCTAATCGTTGAGTGTATTTTTTGCTGTACAGTTCACTCCTGGTTTTCACTGTATGCGGTGCTCCTCATTCTTACTGTAGAACTGGCTAAAGGGAGACTGAAGAACTCATGCCACAGCCCGAATATTGGACTGCTTTGAAATTTCCTCCATTAGCTTAATTAGGCCATCACCCTTAATCTCAGTTTTCTGCCAAGTCTCCACAGATTGGCAAAATATAGACACATTTTTACCAGACTGTAACTCGCATGGTCTTTTGTCCAACTGCCATTGGTCTTTTTTTTCCCATAGCCTTTATTGTCTGCATTTCCATAAATATTTTGCTTTCCTGATCTTTGACTAGAATCTCCTATCAAGCTCATTTTAAAACGTTCTATAACTAGACAGCAATTCCAGAGCTTTCCAAACACCTCCTGTGTCATGGTCCCAAAAGCTTCTGAACAATGTTATCAGGTATAGCCACAGCGTTGCTTCCAGTTCTGACACCAAACTCTGTCTTGCTTTTTCTCAGTTAGTACACAATGCATGACATCCACAACACTTCAAAATATATGAGAGGGCAGGTTTATTTTGGCTCATGTTTCCATCTATGTTTGGCCAGCTGTAAGGCTGAAATGGACTAGCAGAGGGACATGAAAGATGAAAAGCTACTCACTTCATGAAAGCCATAGTGCTGAGAAGGAAAGAAAGTCCCAGCAAAAGAACATACTCTCCCTTGTCACATTCCTGGTAACCCAGCTCCCAAAACACTCCAGCTCCTAACTACTGGATTCATCAAAGGATGAATTAGCTGGTGAGTATAGCACCCAGTAAGTCCCACATCTGAACACATGAGCCATTTGGGGGACACTGTAAGTATAAATAGCACTAGGTAATAACACAAGGTAGTTTGCTGAGTTTCTGCTATGCTGCAGAGATGAGACTAGACATTGATATTTAAATAAAATACATAGTAGTTGTAATTTATAATATAAAATAAATACAACTAAGAAATCGGTAATTACACATGAATATAGTAAATGCTACAATGAAAAGAAAAATACAAATTCTCTGATCATACATAAAAGTGAAACATAACCTAATTAATGTTATGAAAGGGTCCTAAGAATGTGGAAGTCTAAACTGATGCTTCAGATATAAGCAACAGAAGGAGACAAGAGTCTTTTAGGCATAGAGTAACACATACATGTACAAAAAAGAAGCAAAGTCCCCCCAGAAAGAATATGCAGCACTAATAGAAGTACTAGTTCACAAATATTAAAAATAAAAGCAAATCAAAATGCCTGAAAGAAGCACTGAAATATAGAATGAAGTGTTGGAGTTCCAAAATGTAGTTTTTAAAAATTATAGTAATTAAAGCTTCTTAAGTTTGAACCTCACAAATCTAAAACAGTTAAGGGATTTGACTAAAATTGCATGAAATTGAATAAGGCACTTAAAGGTAGAGTTTGGAAATCTGGACTTCCCAAAAGTTTCATTCCAGAATACTATTCACTGGAATATACCAAAACAAACGTGAACATAGCTTAGATTGTGTCTTTATTGTACTCCTCCCTCCTTTGACACTGACCTCAAGTTTGCATAGTGAACAACTATCAAAATGCCTGTTTTAAACTTTTTTATTTGTTCATTAATTGGTGTCTAAATCTGGTTATTAATTAACCTGCTTTTCCTTAATATTGGTCTTATCATCTTATTTATGTTTTTTTATTATGTGATCTTGATTTTAACCTAATCAAGCCTAAATAGAAGTCTCCTAATAGTTCTACTCCAGCATTCTCTCATACTTTTTTCATGTTTATTATTTTATAACTATCCCAATATATCACAGTAAAAATACTTAGGGTGTGGGAAATGGGACAAGGATGTAATTAGAACCTTTGCACTAAGTTTTAGTTTCATGTGAGTCTGACAGCACAAGGTAAATCAACCAATAAACAGGCAGAAATGAGGTTGAGAGAAGAAGCTGAGCTTGGGCCTAATACATGCTACTCTGGGTGGCAAAAATCAAAACACCTGAGCTTGCCACACTTTTATTTGATACCAAGATTTCATGCCTATAATCCCAGCATGTGGAAGGCAGGGAAGATGCTGGCAATTATGTAGATGAAATTCCCATAGGACGGTGAAGATGTCAGTAATGATCCTTATAGATGGAGATCCTGGGGTAGCCCTGCCCTGGAGCATCACAGAAGGTGGGACCACCAGCGCCCTTGCTGCTACCAGAGATGAGGACAAGAGTTAAATCCCCAAGTCCATCTGCAGCCAAGAAACCATGGCCCATTCATAGTTTGATTGTGCAACTGTTTCTC